>CAUYPK010161173.1:0-20170 GCA_963574355.1 Loris lydekkerianus | reverse complement strand
TCAGAGGTCCCTTCTCAGGAGCAGCATAACAAAATCCAAACTTGGCAAAGAGCCACAGTATACAAAATAATGATAAGAGGCAAAGAGCCGAAATTCATTTTGGCCGGGAGCCGCATGCGGCTCTAGCCGTGTGTTTGCCACCCCTGCATAGGCTGGTTAAACCAGCCAGGCTGGAGGCCAACGGGTGGCAGAAGCTGAATCTGCAGCCTCAGCGTCTAGAGTTGAGTCGTTTCTTAGTTTTCAGAAAAACTTGGAGCTGCAAACCTTGTGGCTGGTTGGTCTTTCAGGTTGTGGCTGCCCCCACCCCTTTCCTTGCCGTGGTAAGGTATACAGAACCAGGGCTGTTGCAAAGTCAGAGTTCTTGCAAAAGTTGGAGCTTGCCCATGGCAGGTGGTTGGGAAGTGGCTGCATGACTCTTCCCTCTTAGAGCAGATGGGAGATGGGCCCAACTTCCAGTGTCAGTAGGAGTCCAAAAGGAAGAGGCCACTGAGGGCGGGAGGAGGGCCCCCCAGAGGCTTCCTGGAAAAGGCAGTACATCAGCTGGGCAAAGCAGGGGGAAATGTGTATCCCCACGCCCAAGAAAGGCACTGTGAGGCAGGCTGAGCTCCTTGGCAGACACCCTGGAGCTACCTCTGCCCCTTCCATGCCCCTGCCCAGGAGGAGCAAGAGTCCCCAGAGCACAAAAGACTGGCTTAGGCAGCCCCAGGAGCAGCTCCTGGCTCAACCTGGGCCTAGGTTAGGGGAGACTTCATATTCTGGGACTCACTCCACTTTTGTCACCTTATCATTGATTGTACACACTGGTTCACTTGTTTGTCACCCCACCAGATGGGGGCCACTTCTTATTCATTTCTGTGCCTCTAACACCCAGCCCACAGCCATGCATATAGTCGGTGATCAATTAATATTTGTGGCTTGAATGATATGATGACCAGATTCTGAGCCTGAGGTAAGGAATGCTTGTGAGTCACAGCTGTTTTCCCCAGAACCTAGCTGGGGCCCTCCTGTACCTAGTAGCAAGGACATCACAATACCATGAGTTTCTAATACTTCTGCAGCCTGGTGTATGGAGCTGGCACACAATGGTACGTACTTTCCCTTTGAGGTCCAGGGGTAGATGGTGGCAGAGCCCTACCCTCAATAAGCTCCTTCACCTCTCCCCATGTGCTAATGTTAATATTAAAACTAACACCTGTTGATATAAATAATTAACATTTCCTAGTCAGGTAAAATGAATAACAGCTTCTGTAAAGTCTTTCCCATTATATGGATCTGAAATACACAGTGTAAATACAAACTGGGGCAGTTGCTATGCAAATAAAGGCAGCTTTCTGGGAAGTTCTCCTTCTAGCCCCATGACTGCCCCATGTAGAAATCCTGGGCCTCCCCCGGGACATGAGTCCAATGGAGAGGCGCTGAGTAGGCACATCCCAGCACCCATCAAGGGCTTGGCATGAGCACAGCTGCGATAAACAGGGGCTAAATGCAAAGAAGCTCTTGGGAGGTGAGGCTGGAGGTCATGCCTGTGGGTGTGTCCGAAGGGTACGACCTGCAGGAGGCTATCAGTACTTCCACTTTGCAGGTGAAAAGACCAAGGCCCAGACTGCCTCTGGGGCCCAGAGCGGGCTCCTGCCTGCCCTGGATCTACTGAGCTCTAATCCCACCCAGCTGGATCCAGGGTGGTAAGGGCCGAGGTGCCTTGCCATGGACATGAGCAACAGCGGGTCACCTGGTCAGCACCAGGCTCTGATGCTGTCTGTGCCCTTCCCCTTGGGTTTTTCTGAACTTCCCCAACTCACACTTTCCAGTCTCATCCTCAGGTTGTTTTGGCAAATCAGAGCTGCCTTCTATCCCAGCCCCAACCACAGTAGCACAGCCTCCGCCCAGGCTTTGTTTTTACAAGGCTCCCTTAGTCTTAAGAATCTAGGAAGCTTCACTGACCCCAGATCTGTCTCCCTATCCCACCCCTGGCCTCACACAGCTGACCTGAGAGAAGAGAGAACAGAAGATGCCAGTTCAAATCAGGGGTTAAAAGCTCAGTTATGGCCACACACACCTTAATTGGTGCATTTCTATTTTCTCTGTGGGCATTTTTCCCTTTCTGATGGAGTCACAAACATTTTATTGTTATATTTCTTGTAATACTGCCTGGAATCGCTATTTAGACATCATAAAAAAATCATTATATTTTTAAAAGGTAGGCAGAGAAGTTCCTACAAAAGCTCAGGCACACTCATCAGCCAAGCCACACACAAATACACATACGTGCAAATTTCATCTGACAGAAAAGAAGTTTATCACCGCACCACTTTGCAAAATAAAAGTGAATGAATAATTTATAGGGCCTTTTACAAACATCTAGGTTTTCAAGTCATTCTAGAAAAATCCAGTTCAATTACTTGCAGCAACAGTTCTGTGGCAAACCAATGCAGAAATGGTGACCAATCAGCAAAATTTATAACCTTCAGGAGGATGCATGCCACAAAAATGCATCATAAACATTAATATCTTTTTTAAAAACTCACACACATCCCAGAACCCAAAAGCTGCTGCACTAACTAAAGGCATTGTGTATGACAGGTCCTTGTACCCTTTACTTTGAAAAGGCTCAATGAATAGGGAGCCGGGCCCATTTACTAAGGGTGGCAGGTTCGAACCCGGCTCTGGTCAAACTGCAACAAAAAACAGCCCAGCGTTGTGGCGGGCGCCTATAGTCCCAGCTACTCAGGAAGCTGAGGCAAGAGTGGGAGGTTGCTGTGAGCTGTGACACCACAGCACTCTACTGAGGGCAATAAAGTGAGACTCTGTCTCTTAAAAAAAAAAAAAGGCTCTTGACTTAAAACAGGGCCATGAAAACATGCAGAAGATAACATTTCCCATTTTATCTTGTCAAGAACCTCATTATCCTGAACTCTTCCATTATCCTGCTACTTCCTGGGCAGCAGAGCTCCCAGGAGGCATTAAGTTCTTTGGTCTTCCCAGAGATTGGAGGGGTGCACTCCCGCAGGCCAGGGCCTGGTGGGAGGGACCCGCACATGACCCCTGCACCTTAACCACACTTACATCACGGCTGGTGTGACATCTGGCTGGCAGAAGGTCTGAAGTTTCAGTCCTTTGACAACTCCTCTGTGATCCAGGCCCACCCCTCTGGCTCAGGTCTCCAGCTGTGGACAGCCTGACTTTGATTCTGACTTTTGGTTTCTCCAAAGTCAAGGGGCCTGCCAGGGGTTTGGACAGATGTGCTGCGTCTCCCTCAGCCTACACGCCAGCTCCTGGCCACAGGGCTGGGCGGGGAGTGGTGACTGATGCTTGGTTAGAGAGTGCACTGAGAGAGAGCAGTTCTGGGCTGATACTTCCTGTTTGGGGAGAAAACCTCACTGGTGATAATTAGTGGCTCAGACGCAAGTCTTTTTGCTACAGGAACTGAGGCGGGACGACCCGAACCCAGGATGCATAAAATGAATAAATGTCATCTGACACGGCGCGTGAGCACACACATGAGAAAGAGAGAGAGGGGAAAGAGAGAGGCACTTACTCTTCAGGATACAAAGACAAACGTAATGGCTGTAGAAAGTGCAATTTATCAATTTCTGTGGGGGAAATTATGGCAATCACCATGGCTGTCATTGGCTTAGTGATTATTCTCTCAGCATTTTGTACTAACAAAGGCTTCATTGTCATCTTTACTTGCTGTCAGTGCTCATGGTGGGAAGACAGACAGAAAAGCCCACACGGCACTGTCCCAAGGGGAAAGCATGGACCAGAGTCATGGGCACGTTTCTGCCAATTGCAATGGCTTTTCAGTTGACCTGGAGGCTGTTCCCACAGCCCAGAGGAGGCTGGATGTTTGGAGGTTTTTGCATTACAGAAGTAAACTATGCTAAGTCTATTTTTTTTTTTTTTTTTTTGAGACAGAGCTTCAAGCTGTTGCCCTGGGTAGAGTACCATAACATCACAGCTCACAGCAACATCAAACTCCTGGGCTCAAGTGATTCTCCTGCCTCCGCCTCCAAAGTAGCTGGGACCACAGGCGCCCACCACAACGCCCGGCCATGTTTTAGTTGCAGCCGTCATTGTTGTTTGGCGGGCCTGGGCTGGATTCAAACCCGCCAGCTCAGGTGTATGTGGCTGGCGCCTTAGCCGCTTGAGCCACAGGCGCTGAGCCGCTAAGTCTATTCTTAAGGACAAGCATATTCAATTATTTTCAACTTGTTTGGAAACTAGTGATCTTGGTGTATGACAGCTTTAAGTAATCCTGGGCATTTGATAACCAGAACACATACCACTAGGCTCGGGGCAAATTTATCCTATTATATCAATAGCCCAAACAGGGCCGCAGAGTTCTCTAACTCCTGTGGCCTCTCGTGTCTTGTCTTTCTTACTAGAGTGAGAACTCCTTTGGGCAGGATTAGATTCTGAAATCTCCCCTGAGCCCAGCTCAGACTGACCTTCCACCGCCCCTCCTTCCAGTTCCTGCCCCCTCCACGTCGACCAACACCATGACTTCTACCCCAAGCCTAGACATCCTCCTAACCCGTCCAGATCCCTCTTCCTCCAATATCTAGCCCAAGTACTTGTGCACGTAAGGCAGCTGCCAGCTCCCCACAGCTCCCCTACCCACCAGTCTCTCCTCACTCTGAATTCAGAGAAACAGCTGTCTGTGGACAGACCTGGGTGTGAACTCACTTCAGCTGCTTGCTAGCATGGTGATGGGGAGCGGGCCGCTTTCCCTCTCTGGTCTGACACTAAGTAAAACAGTGAATGTGGAACCCCAAGCACACACCTCCCTTGGAGCTGCTCTTGGGTACAGCTTTCCTCGCTCTGCCGTGGGCCACTCACTGCCCACAAACGCGACCTCCTCTCCCTCTGGTGCGCTGCTGCTCTATGGTCACTCAGCAGAGTCAGTTGAGGGTGTGCGTCCTCCACTCCTGCTCTGCCCACATTGTGCTCTGCCCACATGAGGCTAGAAGGTACCTGCTGCCCACAGGGCTCTCTGACATTCACACGTAGGTAAGAATCACCCGGGCGCTTAAGTGGCAGGTTTCTGGGTGGCCGCTGGCCCCGAGTCCTCGATGGGCATGGCAGGGATATTCAGGACTCTGTTCCTACCAAAGCTACTGGGCAGTGTCTGGATCCCCTCAGAGAAGCCACGCTGTGAGGAAACCACACTTCCTTAGGAAAGCCAGGCTTCCAAGGCATGAGCAGGACAGGGGCCTCCAGGTCAGCTGTGACACCTGCTCCTGGTGGTTCTGAGACCTTGGCTGCACCCTCAGCTCCCTCAGCCTTGGGACCCCTCTCTCTTCAGAACTCCACACACAGCCCCAGCAGATGTTCAGAAGAGTTGTGGCAAAAGTCATGGAGGGAAAAAAGCAGCGGCCCCAGAACTCTAGCACAGGGTTTGTAAGGTCTCCAGGAACAACAGGAGGGTAAGGCTTTCCCGGGTGGGGATGGAGCACCCCCACCCCCATCACAGTCCTAGGCTGCCGGACCCAGCACCGTCGCCTTCCATCCCTTCCCTTTCTGGGAAGCACCTTAATTCTGGCAAGTCTGGAACCACCTCCTAGGGCCAGCCTCAAAGGGCCTGTCTCACTTCCCACAGCTGCTCTGGGTCTCCCACCCCGGGAGTCCGATTCTCTGGACAGTGGTGACTCCTATACCCCTACTGCAGTCAGTGCACTACTGGCCGATGTGCAGGCCTGGCTGGCCACCCAGAAAGCCTCAGCAAAACCCCCTCAGATGCCAGTGAGCCCTGCGCAGTCATGTGCAGGCTGGGCTTCACCCACAGTGAGTTCACCATCAGCTGTACACCTCACCTCCAGCTGTACACCCAGAGTGAGTTCACCATCAGAGGGACCCTCACGCGACTGTACTAGGTCTCACACCCCCACCCTCGGACATGCGCACCACAAATCACAAACCTACCCTCCCCACAGCCTGCCAGTCATCTCACCAGCATTGATACTTACAGCAATGGGAAGGTCATTCTATCGCAGACCGGGCACACCAGCTTTAAGGCAGCCCACCACCCCACGTAGAGCTTAGAAGACCCATTAGCCAACCCTTAAATCCCTTTGCATTTATCTGTGATTAGGTTTTATAATCTTAGGTCTGTAATTTTTTTTTATAGTTTAATCTTCTAATTTGATAGCTCAAGAAGGCTTTAAGTGTGCTGTTTGCTTAGCTCTCACACGGCTCTCATTAAGCGGAAGTCGGAGGTAGGACTCAGTTCCTGCCTGATTGCAGAATAATCAGTGCTCACCTGCTGCCTATTCTGCCAGGTGATGAGAACGTGTGAGGGCAGACTCATCGGGAAGAGCTGAGTGTCAAGTAATTCTCCTGTTATTACGTTGCTAAAGTGACCAGGTCCTTCTGATCTATTCAGCAGTGTTTATGGAGACCCCAGCTACACCTGAAGGGGAAGGAAGCATTCTGCCCCTGGGACGACTGGCAGTCACCCATCGACCCTGACGGCAGGCATAGCAGTGGGTACCTCCAGCTTGGATTTGTGGGGGGACATCTCCGGTTTTGTATCCTGGGCTTCTGAAACTGCATCTCTGCTTTTATTCAGAAACTCTGGGTGGTGCCTGTGGCTCAGTGGGTAGGGTGCCAGCCCCATATACAGAGGGTGGTGGGTTCAAACTGGGCCCCAGTTGCCAAACTGCAACAAAAAATAGCCAGGCGTTGTGGCGGGCACCTGTAGTCCCAGCTACTCAGGAGGCTGAGGCAGGAGAATCGTCTAAGCCCAGCAGTTGGAGGTTGCTGTGAGCTGTGAGGCCACGGCACTCTTCTGAGGGCGACAAAGTAAGGCTCTGTCTCTAAAAAAGAAAAAAAAGAAAGAAAGAAAAAAAAAACCTCTAGCCAGGCGCAGTAGCTCACACCTATAACCCTAGCACTCTGGGAGGCTTAGGTGGGTGGATTGCTTAAGCTCACGAGTTTGAGACCAGTCTGAGCAAAAAGCAAGACCCTCATCTCTACTAAAAATAGAAAAACTGAGGCAAGAGGATCACTTGAGCCAAGAGTTGGAGGTTGCTGTGAGCTATGATGCTATAGCACTCTACCCAGGGTGACAGCTTGAGACTGTCTCAAAAAGAAAAAAAAGACATGAGCCCTATGTACTCAATTTTCATATGAGGACAATTAATGACAATTAAGGTCATGGTGGGGGTAGGGGAAGGGGAGAGCAGAGAGACAAAGAAGGAGGGAGGGTGGGGAAAGGAAGAGCAGAGAGAGGGAAGGAGGGAGGGGGTGGGGCCTTGGTGTGCTCCACACCTTTTGGGGGCAAGACATGATTGCAAGAGGGACTTTGCCTACCAAATACGATCAGTGTAACCTGGTCTATTGTACCCTCAATGAATCCCCAACAATAAAAAAAGAAAAAAAAAGAAAATGCTTGACATCACTAATCATTAGGGAAATGCAAATTAAAACTACAAAGAAAGCTGGTGCGGTGGCTCACGCCTGTAATCCCAGCACTGTGGGAGGCTGAGGAGGGAGAATTGCTTGAGCTCAGGAGTTCGAGACTCGCCTGAGCAACAGTGAGACCCTGACTCATGAAAAAATGGAAAAACCCAGCCAGGCGCTGCGGCTGAGCGCCTGTAATTCCCGCAGCTTCCTGAGGCAGCAGGGTGCCCGCAGCCCAAATTGGGAGGTTGCAGTGAGCTACCACGCCCACTGCACTCTCCTCAGAGGCATAGGGTGGGACCCTGTCTCAACAACAACAACAACAACAACAAAAAAAAACTACAAAAAGAAATATCACCTCACACCTTGTTAGAATGACTATCATCAAAAAACAAAGATAACAGGTGTTAGAGAGGAGGTGAAGAGGAAGGGTCCACTATACACAGTTGATGGGAATGTATATTAGCACAACCATTGTGGAAAACACTATGGAAGCTCCTCAGAAAATTAAAAGGAGAACTTCTATAGGAACCAGTGATCAGACTTCTGGTTAAATACAGCCCAAGGAATGAAGTCAAGAGTGTCAAAGAGATGTCTATACTTCCTGGTTCGTTGAAGCATTATTCACAACAGTCGAGATAAGGATTCACCAAGGTGTCCACCAGTGGATGAATTTATAAATGTGGAATGTATGCGTAATGGAATTATACTCAGCCTTTAAAAGAAGGAAATTCTGTCATTTGCAATAACATTGATAAACCCGGAGGATGTTGCACTAAGTAAAAGAAAGCAGGTACATCAAAAAACAAAAAAAAAGAAAGAAAAAAAAGAAAAGAAACCCATGAAGGGTATGGGTGTGTGCAGGGCGGTAAATGACAGTGGCACTCATCCTGCCAGAAGTGGGACTCAGCTGGTCTTGAAGTTCCTGGCACAAAGTGAGTGCTCAGTAAACGTTTGTTGAATGAATAAGTGATGAGACAGAATTTGGACAGGCATATAGATAGTGGTTAGGAGTCTCAGGTTTGGAATCAAAAGGAGAAGCTAGAGTCATAAGTGCCCTTGAGAAAGTTACATGGCTGGGAGAATAACACTGCTCACCATCTAAGAGTCTGGCATTACAAATGACCTCATGTATATGATGTGCCTAGCCCAGGGCCTGCCAGGAGGATGCTCATCATGCTCAGTGATGAAAACTGTCATTTCAGGTGTGATGGTGGTGGTGCATGGTGGCAAGGTTGTGAAGGGCCGACAGGCTGGAGCATGCAGAGTCCTGGGACCTGTGGGAGGCCTTTGGACAGGTGGGCAGATGGGAAGAAGTGAGACTTCTGTAGCCCAATGTTTAAGTACTCCCTCGAGTGTCCTGCCCCCACCCCTTGCCTTCTCTCCTCCAAGTTCTGTGATCTCCACAGCCTCCCAAATTGGGATGGGGCTAGCAGGGGCAGGAGTGAAAAAAGAGGCACATGCCCTTCCAGCCCCCAGAGGGAAGAAAGAAGCCAACTTGACCTTCGATTTTAGTAACTACTTAAACAGGCAAACTTCCTTGTTTTAAATCTAGAGGTCCATTCCTGAAGATGCTAGAAAGCAGTTCCATGAGTGCTTAACTTACTCAGCTCAGGCCTGCCCTGCCCCAAGGACCTGGTCACCATGCTAATGAGGAAGGCAGGAGGGGTGGGTCCAGCCTCAGCTAAAAGGCAAGGGAGCCTGACATCCCTGAGTGGCTGGCTAGCTTCTCTCCTCAGTCTCAAACTGCAGGAAAATCACCCCTCCCACTGAGTTTTTCATTTGCAGCTGGACACAGAATAAAGCTGGCAGCAGACTTCTCCTCCCAGCCCAGGAGGCTTCAAGCAAAGACAGTGAGATGGGAACCCTAGAGTTTGGAGCCAAGGCCAGCTCCAAGGGGACATGGAGGACACTCTCTGGGCCTCAGTTACCTTCTCAAAGAAATGGAGAGGTTGAGATGAGAAGTGCAATGATCCTGGAAGGTCCTCTTCTGATTAACACTCAAACCCTGGAAAAAGAGGGATCAGACATTTACTGCAGTCCTACTCAGCACTTTATGCAATTAACCCCCAGCCAGGCATTATTGTCGTTGTTTAGTTGTTTAATGCAGGACATCCTGTTCTAAGCCGTTGGTAAGGTTTTGCAGATAAAAAACAAAACAAAACAGGTTCAGAGAGCTGAGGGCTTCTGTCACAGGGTAAAAAGGGTAAAGAGGGTCAGGTTCTGTCTCCTGCACTCAACCAACTACATTCACCTCACCCAGTGCTCAGGTGTGGGGCTTTAGACTTCAGTCAAAAACCTTCACTTTTGGCTTGGTGCCTGTAGCACAGCAGTTACGGCACCAGCTACAATGAGGCTGGTGGGTTCGAAAGGGCCTGGGCCAGCTAAACAATAACAACAACTGCAACAACAACAAAAAAAGTAGGTGGGCGTTTTGTTGGGCGCCTATATTCCCAGCTACTTGGGAGCCCAACTGCTTAAGCCCAAAGAGTTTGAGGTTGCTGTGAGCTGTGAGGCCATAGAACTCAACTGAGGACGACATAGTGAGACTCTGTCTCAAAAAAAAAAAGTGTAAGTTTTTTTGTTTTTCTTTGGTGTCACAGCTCATAGCAACCTCCAACTCTTGGGCTTAAGTGATTCTCTTGCCTCAGCCACCCAAGTAGCTGGGACTATAGTTGCCCACCACAATTCCCAGCTATTTTTTGGTTGTAGTTGTCATTGTTGTTTGGCAGGCTCCGGCTGGGTTCAAACCTGCCAACTCCGGTGTATGTGGCTGGCGCCCTATCCGCTGAGCTACAAGTGCCAAACCAAAAAAATCTTTCACTTTTTACCCACCTGAAGCCCAGCCCAACACCCTGTTTTCTGCTAAGTCCAAGGAGGGAAGGGCCAAGGGACAAGAACAGGAAATATGAACAAGAGAGGAATCTACCTGTTTTGACATCCCTAGGCTGGAGAGGGCATGTCTGTGGTCCCAGTTTGACCAGGCTACGTCCTGGGAATCTCAACAAGCTTGGGGCAGCCTTGAGACCAGTTTCACCCTGCGCCAATTCCATTCCTTCCTCCTGGGTTGGCCACAGAGACCACCTGTCCACCATCCAAGGCCCTCTTCAGGAAGCACTCCCCTCCTCTCACAATCCCAACAGTGACCCCTGTTACATCTGCCTGCCCTGCTACACCTGACCATCCATCAGACATTGACTGCCCTTGGGCTCCCTGCTAGCTCCTCTGCAGGTTACTGGGGACAGAAATGAGTAAGACATAGTCTAGGTCCTCCAGGGTGCCTGGCTAATTCAGTCAACTGCAGGTGGGACTTGGGCATCTATTTAACAAACCTGCAGGTGACTGAGGGGACAAACCCAGATGAGATCCTTTGGTTATATGGCCACTGTGGCCCCCAGCACTGCATTATTTGGGCTGCCAGAATCCCCTCAGGACATGGCCCATTTCTGTCCACTGGTGGGTTCCTCTGGGCCCCCATGTCAGATAAATCTGGATTCAAATCCTACTTATGCACCTTAGTTACATGTGTATCTTGCAAAATACTTTGGGTTTCTGGGCTTAGTTCCCCATCTGTAATAGGAAAACCTGGCACACAATAGTGGTGTAATAAACGTTTGCTGTTAATTACATCCTGGCTGCACCCCCGGGTGTTCCAGAACCCCCACTCTGGAGCCATCTTAGAGGTGGCCCCGGATACCTGGGAGTGTTCTCAGTGCTTCCTGCCGGCGCTCCAGCAGGACCCGCCTGCATTTTCCCTGCAGATAGGCCTCTTGGTCCCTACACACTTATTTAGCTGATGCACCCTCCCAGTCATTTACCCAGAGTGATCAAAGTTTCAACCACACCTCTGGGCAGCCTGCCTCCAAATTTCGGAGAAGCGGGCGCGGGGGAAGGTGGTGGGGGGGGACTTTGCACTGGGAAGTTCCGTCTTTCATTGGACCAAGGTCGGGCACCTGGGTCCCTGCTCTGCCTTGCTTTGCGAAAAGGTTGGGAGGCCTTGGCAAGGAAGAACCGGGAAGATCCCGCCCACGGCTGCCGACCTTCTCCCGCAACCAGTAGGCCAGAGCCGCGGGGCACGTGGGACCTGTGGACTCAGACACGGAGGGGCGCCGAGGTCCGCACCCCGGGGCCCAGGACTCCTGTCCCCACACTGCCCCTGCCTGCCCGGCCCACCCGCCGGCGCACGCGGCTTCTCCTAAGGAAGGGAGATTTTCGGGGTGAGGGGCCCAGGACCCAGCCTGTCTGCCACCGGCCACACGTGGCTCATTCCCAGGGGACCGGGTCGCCTCCAGACATGCGACGGCGCCCACACTCCGCTCGGCGATGGCGCAGGGCACAACCTGGTGGGCGCCAGCTCGGGAGTCCTGGGGACCGGGCGCAGGCCACAGTGCCGCGGGGACCAGGGGAGGGGTCACTCACCTCTGTAGCCCGCCACTCGGAGAGGTGACTAGCGGCGGCCGCTGAAGGTCCTCGGCGGAGGCGGTGGCTCAGCTCTAGGCTCCTCCTCTCCCCGAGCCCCACCCGCCAGCGAGGGCCGGACCTGCCCGGAGGTGGCCGCCCGCCAGCCTGCTATTGCTTATCCGTCTCGGCCACCACTCTCCGGGCCGCAATCAGGGAGCCTTCAGGCCCTGGATCCGCGCCCCGCCCTGCAGCTTGGGCAGCGACGGTGTGGTCTGAGCGTCCTCTGGCCCTGGCCCGAGGCGGGAGTTGAGAGCCAGCCCCGACACTTCCTGATCTGCAGCCCCCTGCACTCGGTGAAAGTGAGCAGAACTGCTCCGGGGATGGCCTCTTACCCGGGACCAACCTGAGGGACATCTCAGATCCGCATCCATTTTATAACCGAGGTTAAGTAGCAGGCTAAGGTTTCCCGGGTGGGAGGAGGCTAAGGTCACAGATTGGATCCCGATCCCTCCCTCTGGGTGTGATGCAAGTGGGAGAGGAAGAGGCCCCCCTGGGTAGAGTGCCCTGGGGTAGGCTCACAGCAACCTCAAACTCCTGGGCTCAAGCAATTCTCTTGCCTCAGCCTTTTGGGTAGCTGGGACTACAGATGCCCACCACAATGCCCATCTATTTTTTAGAGACGGGGTCTCTCTCTGAGTGTGGTCTCAAACCTGTGAACTCCAGGCAGTCTACCTGCCTCAGCCTGCCAGAGTGCTAGGATTATAGGCATGGTCCAGGACCGGCCTGGTGGCCTTTCTCCTACAACTGCTGAGTGTCTGAAAAGGACAGCTCCCTGCCCAGTGGCATTCCTTGCAGCTCCCCAGTGAGGCTGGGTGACAGGTATTTGGGGGGTACCTGTCTAGAGGTGTGTACATTGGTCTGGCCAGTGTCCCTGACTCCAGTGACCACTGCTACAGGTAGTTATTCCTCTTCCTTGGCAAGCAGGAGACAGGGGCTCTCATGGTCAAGTGAGGCACTAACTTTACTCAGCTTCTGGAAGGCTGGGGAAGGGGTTTCCTGACCTTCTAGAATATTTTGGGGGGTGTTTTTTTTGTTAGTCCCTGATGTGGAACTTCACATTATTCTTAGAAAGTCTAAGAATCTTGTTTTCCAAGAAGCCAGCCTCTGTGGGGGAGATAAGCCCCAGGAACCCCAAAGGGCATAGTAGGGACGAAGAGGCAGAGTTCTGTGAAGGGGGTGCTGCTCCGAGGGCCTCTGCTGCACCCTTCCACCAGCCCAGACCCCTCAGTGAGCAGCTATGTTTCATAGATTCCTCCTGCCTAGATATGCTCCCTCTCTGCTCAGCCAGGCCCGGAGGTCCAGAGCCTCCCACTGGGGGCTCCTGTGGAGTTCCCATAGTTCCTTTATCCATTCAACTTCGCAGTGCCCCACAGTGCCAGGCAGCGTGTTTCCAGTGCTGTTGGGATGCCAGGTCTGGCAAGGAAGAAGACAAGAACAGGTTCCTAGCCCCTTGGTTCCCTGGCATGGTGTCCAGCACATGTGCTGCTCTTCCTGATGGGGATCTTGGAATATTCTTCCTTTATTACCAACCGGTGTCACAAGGAGAGGGAGCTTGGGAGATGGAAGTACTGAGAAATCTTCCAGCAGCCTTGGGGCCCAGTGAGTCTTTCTGTGGGCCCCCCCATGAGTTGAGGAGAGAGACAGACGGACGAAGCACTCGTTCGGGGCTGGTGGAGTTCGAACAGAGGATTATCCCAAAGGAAGCGTAAACTTCTGCAAGAGAAAATTGAGAGGCCTGGAAGGCACAGGAGGGAGGGAAGTGAACACCTGAACCTTGTTGGACTGGGTGTCTTGACACATGCCTTTGGCTTTTGGCACTTGGCCTATCTGTTGCTCCCTGGACTAGGGGAGACTTGAGTGTGAGTTTGTCTCACTTGGCATGGGGTCTTGTGTGGGTGACAGTTCAGGAAATATTTCCTGAAGTTTGGCAGCCGAATTCCCCAAACGTTCCCCTCTCGAGGGCTTGTTGAGCACCTTCTATGGGCCAGACTCTGGTGTCCTCTGCCAAGGACAGCACAGCCCAGATCTGTTCTTTCAAGATGTTTATCAGATCCTGTTACTTCTCTGCTAAATGCTCCCCTGGCTCTCGGAGCAGAAGTAAAGCCTTTGCAGTGGCTGTGAGGCCCACGTGATTGACTCCCTCTCAGCTCTCTGGCCTCATCCTCTGTCTCCCCCTCTGCTGACTCAGTCCCACCAGGCCAGCCGGCTCCCTTTTCCTGAGGGACCCTGCTCCTGGTCTTTCCCTGGGCGTGGACCCCAGGCATCCCCACGGCTCTTCCCTTTCTCCTTTTAGCCTTTGCTTTGTCATCATCTCTGGGAGGCCCACCCTGACCACCCCCAGCCCTCTTCCATGTGTTTGCTTTATTCATCTTCTTTTCCCGTAGCCTTTATCACCTTTAAACACTATAAAGCACACTTTATGCCTGTTGTTTAGTAACTGTGAGCTCCTCCAGGGGTTTTTAATCTGTTTATTCACTTCTGTATCCCTGTTGCCTAGAGTAGTGCTGGGTGCATAGTAGGTGCTCAGTAAATATTTGCTGACTAGACATACCCCTGACTCACCCTTCCTCACCTCCTTCAGCACCTATGGGAAGCTTTTCTGTGGCACCATCCACTATGCTTACCTCCCTTGAATGCCCTGCGCTGGCTTGCTGCTGACTCAGAGGAGTGTCCCCCATTGCATGGAGGGGTGTCTGGGCCTGGCATTGCTGAGTATTTCAATTTACAGAGCCACAGTTTTGCCTTTTCCTTGAAGACAAGGCCAGCCCTTTGGCTAAGAAAATAAGAGTAGGCTCGGAGCCTGTAGCTCAAGCAGCTAGGGTGCCGGCCACATACACTGCAGCTGGCAGGTTTGAATCCAGCCCCGGCCCGCCAAACAACAATGACAACTACAACCAAAAAATAGCCGGGTGTTATGGTGGATGCCTGTAGTCCCAGCTACTTGGGAGGCTGAGGCAAGAGGATTGCTTAAGCCCAAGAGTTTGAGGTTGCTGTGAGCTGTGACAATACAGCACTCTACTGAGGGCGACAGTGAGAGTCTGTCTCAAAAAAAAAAAAAAAAAAATTCCTAGCACTCTGTGAGGCCAAGGCAGATGGATTCCTAGAGCTCAGGAGTTGTTCCTCTGTCTCATCCATGCCTCGGGCCAGTGGTTGGGAGGGGCAGGGAGTGCCCTTTGTTCTTTGTGCCACTGGAGATGGGAGGTCACCATTTTCTTCCCCCGGGGGCGGGGCCTGTGGGTCCGTCGTTGGGTGGCGGGCCCCCATAACTGCGGGTGGCAAAAAAAAAAAAAAAAAAAAAAAAAAAAAACCTGTAAGATTATCTCCCCCTTCTGCTCTGGGCCCACATGGCTACTCTGATTCCTGGGGAGCACCAGCTCAGCCCAGCACCTTCGTCCCAAATAGTCTGAGGAGTCATTCATACCTGGTGTATGGATGAATTCAGGTTGAAACATGAGGAAGATTTTTTTTTTTAATATTAAAATTTTAATTGATATAATAATTGTACATATTATGGAGGTACGTATGATATTTTGATATATGTATACACTGTACAATGATCAAATCAGGGGATTGAGACAGCTGTAACCTCAAACATTTACCTTTTCTTTTTTTAAAAAAATTAATTAATTAATTTATTTATTTATTTTTACTTGCTTGTATACTTCTTTGTTTGAAGTACTTTTTTGTTGTTCATTTTCTTCTTCCTCTGGTGGAGCTCGGTTTTTGATGTTAGTAGAGACGGGGTCTTGCTCTGGCTCACTCCTGGTTATACTGGTCTCGAACTTATGAGCTCAGGCAATCCACCCACCTCGGCCTCCCACAGCGCTGGGACTACAGGCGTGAGCCACCACACCCAGCTTACCTTTTCTTTATGTTAAGAACATTATAATTCTTCTCTAGTTCTTTTGAAATATATATGTTATTGTTAAATATTACTCATGCTATCAAAGACAAGATCCTAATCTGGTTAAATTAAGGCTTCCGAGTGGGCAAGGCTAGGGGTGCCAGGCCTCACACCTTTCCTAGTTTACCGAACTTCTGACGGGAAGTTCCAAAGGCAGTGGGCAGTAGCCCAGGAGTAGCTTCAGGGAAAGCGTGGGGCAACCCCACAGGAGCTGTTTTCTCCTGGGGGTGAGGAGAGGCTTTGGGTGCCTTCTTGTCATGAAGCCCAGGAAGCCACATCTTGGCTGGTGCCCTCTTCCTGCCTGAGTGCGATATTTGACTATAAGACACACTAGCACAACAGATCTTACAGTTATGCAGATTTATGCAAATAGAATGTAAATACAGCTGGCCTTAGGCTGGGTGTCCTGGAATTGCAGCTGGTTGGTGATGGAGCCCCCCACCCCCTTTTTACTTCTGACTATGCCTTAAGCCTTGGAGGACTTCACAGGGCGAGGCCTGCTTCCTTCCCTACAACACAGTCCCTTCTCAGCAGGCCTCAGCAGGCCTCAGACAGCAAGCAACTATGGTGTACCTACATAGGTAGATCCCACTGTGCAAGAAGGCACATGGGCATCACGGGGCCACCAGAAAGATTCCAGGCACATGGGCACCAAGGGGTCTTAGAGAGAAAGATTCCTGGCACAGGCTTTGGATAGACCGTTTGATTTGGGACAATGTCCTCATTCCACATTAAGGGACAGGTTGAAGCTGGGGGGGGGGGTCATACCTATGATTTTAGCACTCTGAGAGGCTGAGATAGGAAGATCACCTGAAGCTATGAGTTCGAAATAAGCTTGGGTAAAAGAGTCTCTAAAAATTGTAGTTCAAGCAGCTAGGGTGCCAGTCACATGCACCAGAGCTGGGAGGTTCGACTCCAGCCCAGGGCTGCCAAACAACAAGGACAACTACAACCCAAAAATGTCTGGGCGTTGTGGTGGGTGCCTGTTGTCCCAGCTACTCGGGAGGCTGAGGCAAGAGAATCGTTTAAACCCAAGAGTTGGAGGTTGCTGTGAGCTGTGATGCTACAGCACTCTACCAAGGGCAGTAGTTTGAGCCTCTGTCTCCAAAATAAATAAATAAATAAAAATAATAATAATAAAATAAATAAAAATTTTAAAAAGTTATCTAAGTGTGGCAGTGCATGCCTGTATTCTCAGCTACTCAGGAGGCTGAAGTGAGAGGATGGCTTGAGGCCAGGACTTTGGGGTTACCATGAGCTATGATCATTCCACTGCACTCTAGCCTGGCAACAGAGCCAGCCCCTCTCTCAAGCCCCCCCACCCCCAAACACACACACACAAGAAAACAAAAAAATGGCTTGGAGGCGTTCGGTGCTGGGAGAACTGGAATCCCACCTAAGGCTGCTCTGATTCCATGCTGCCTCCACCACAACTCTGCCTACAATGCTATGCCGCCTGATCAATAATAATGTGCCCACTGTGCATGTATTCATGCGGGCACGGAGTCACCTAGAACTCTGGACCCCTCCAATACCCCCCAGCCCTGGAGCCGGGCTTGGGAAGTGTGTTTCTGAAAGCAGGAAAGCTTATCTTTAAGGTACTTAAATTCTATTTCAGTTACAGGGAGCAGGAAGGTCTTTGTTGCTCTTTTCTTTTTTTTTTTTGAGACTGAGTCTAACTTTGTCGCCCTCAGTAGAGTGCTATAGCATCATAGCTCACAGCAACCTCAGACTCCTGGGCTCAAGAGATTCTCTTGCCTCAATTTCCCAAGTAGCTGGGCCTACAGGCACCTGCCACAACACCTAGCTATTTTTAGAGAGGCAGTCTTGCTCTGGATCAGGCTGGTCTCGAACATGTGAGCTCAGGCAATCCACCAGCCTTGGGTTTCCAGGTGCTGGGATTACAGTCGTGAGCCACCGCATCTGGCCCCTTTGCTCTTTTCTTAGGCCAGCCTTGTCCAAGGCCAGACCACACTCTGTGGTTGGTTGAGAGTGGGGTTTTCTTGTTGTACGGAATGATATTCTGTTAGATAGTCATCTAGGAAGGAAGTTAATGTTGGGCTAGGAAGGAGATTAGGAGCGCCTTAGATTGGGAAGGGAGGTCCCCATTGGGCCTGGAGAGCCCTGGCCTGAATG
The DNA here is from genome assembly GCA_963574355.1 of Loris lydekkerianus. Lineage (NCBI taxonomy): Eukaryota > Metazoa > Chordata > Mammalia > Primates > Lorisidae > Loris > Loris lydekkerianus. The sequence continues at coordinate 2,268 of CAUYPK010161173.1, read as the reverse complement.
CTCCCGAATGGAGGGGCCAAGAATTCCTGGGGGCTGAACTGGAACCTTCCTCCTTCCCTTTTCCCCCAACTCTCCTCTTCAGTCAAGTGGAGTCAGACATGGTGGAGTGGAGCACTGAGATGGTATGAGGTCTTTGTGAGCTGAGTACTAGATGTGGGTTAACTTTAAGCTTTGCTAAATGTGAGTTAACTCTAAGCTTTGAGGGTATTTTGCTCAGGGCTGAGTTGTGCTATGGACAATCAAGATCCTGTTCTGTCTCCAAAGCAAGCAGGTTCATCAGTGATCCCACTAGAGAGAGTTTATCTCAAGTGCTCATCAGAATCAACAAGACGTTAACATGGTGGCCAGACTAGAGGCTGGAGGGAAGGCTCTTTTATTGGGAGCCTTTGAAGGCAGAAATCATGGTGGTAGGGCTGGGCTGGGGTGGGCATGTACACTTTGAGAGGGTAGATGGAGCTGAAGGCTTGTGTTATGATGATTTCACCCTAAAGAGCAAGAATGCTCTTTTGGGGGGGGATCACAGGATGGGGGCCTCAGAGACCCACATCTCTCAGCTGTGACTCAGTAACAGGCCAGGCAGAACTGTGCCCACTACTGCAGGAGGTATGGTGGCAGAGGGAAGGTTCGAGCCAGTTGGGGGTAGAGAATCTCCATGTCAGGGCAAAGTCTTGGGCCCACAGGCAGGTTCCTCTTACTGCCACCTTCTGAGCACTAAGATTCCGCCCAGTGGCAGGTGTTCAGATCCCAAGTGAAAGGAGATATAACTTTTCACACCCCTAGGCTGTCACACAGAGACCCTGTGCAATTATGGTAAAATAAGACGCCATGCCCTGCGTCCTTGGCAGAGGGCAAATGGGAACCAGGGCAGTGTGGAGAGCCGGACCATGGGCCACAGGGCAGAGCTGGGCTTGCTGCCCCTGCCAGGCAGGGGTGGGGAGGCCAAGCACTTAGGCGGGGATGGAGCCAGTGCATTTCCCGGGGCCATTAGCAAGGCTCGTGGCTGCTGAAAAATTAACCAGTGGCCTGGGTAATGCCCTCTGGAAGGGAGCCCCCACCAGGTGCTCTCACAGTGTGGTGTGGACCCAGTGCGGGCCAGCGGGCTTCTGGGGTTCATCTCCTTTTTAAAAAAACGAAGCAAGGAGAAGAACCGGAAGCTTACTGCCCAAAGATTTCCTGAAGAGTGTGTCTGGAACCAAGCTGGAGACATGGGGCGCCTCTTTTGTGGTTTTTTTTTAAGGTATAGTCTCACTATGTCATCCTGAGCAGAGTGCTGTGGCTTCATCATCGCTCACAGCACCCTCAAACTCCTGGGCTCAAGAGACCCTCTTGCCTCAGCCTCCCAAGTAGCTGTGACTACAGGCACCCATCACAAGGCCTGCTAGTTTTTCTATTTTTAGTAGAGGCAGTGTCTTGCTCTTGCTCAGGATGGTCTCAAACTCCTGAGCTCAAGCAATCCACCCCCCTTGGCCTCCTGGAGCGCTGGGAGTACAGGTATGAGCCACCAGGCTCAGGTGTTCTCGGCCTGCCTCTTGGGTAAATCCCACTTAAGCCCTGGTTCAGGAAGTCGTCTGTGACCCTGAAGACGGGCCCCATACCACTGCTGGGGTGCGGAAAATGATATCCCAAAGTGTAGTGCTTTGGCTCGATGAGCACTTTGAATTAAAAGAAAATGGAAGGTCTTAGAATCTGCCTCAGTGTTGCCGGAAGATGAGGCCCAACGGAGAGAAAGAGCACCCAAACACCATTTATAAGAGGAAGGGCTTTATTCACCAGCCGGGAGCTTACGCATAGAATTCCAAATGGCCATGCTCCTCGACTGGCTTGGTTTTTCCCTTTTTATTGACAGTCAAAAAGTTCCACCCCACAGGTACCCTTATCATTGGCCAGTTTGAATCAAGTGGGAGATGCTTGATTCTCCAACCCCCACAGAACTACAGGATTTCACACAAGTGGAAATGTCCAAGTTCCATGAAATTAAGTTCACAGACTCCCAAGAGCTGAGTCACCACGGAGAGGACCCTGCAGGTGTACCCTGTGGTCTCTTTGAGAAGACCTGTTCTTCCAGACCTCACCCTTCTCGGCTATCCTCTCTTATCAGAACCATCCAACCTTCAACCTCCTCTTATTTATGCACCCCACCTCCCTCAGGAACAAGGAGGGAGTCTTTCTGCTTTTTTTTTTTTTTTTTTTTTTTTTTTTTTTGCAATTTTTTGGTGGGGGGGGGTTTTAACCGAAACCACCCCACAATGGGGGCCCCGCCCCACGCCC
>CAUYPK010161168.1:0-24336 GCA_963574355.1 Loris lydekkerianus | reverse complement strand
ACCATACATCTCTGCCGGGAGCCAATACCCAAAAAAGCTTATCAGGAATATTCACAGCCGGATTATCAGGATTATCGCAGCTGGAAAGTCTTTATGGGCAGGTAGAACATTGTTACCCTTGGCTCCAGGAACTTGGTTCCAAGAACTAAAAACATCACACCTTTTATCAGAGACCCCCCACCCTAACTCACCTGCGAGCACACGTCCCCCCTCTGCTTGTATTTAAATATCTGTTAAAAAATAAAGTTTTCAGAGCTTGATCAGAATTCTGTCTTACTCTCCGCTTCTTCATGTCTCTTGTTTCTCTCTCTCTCAGCCCCATGCCCTAGATCCCTGCTGAACCAGCCCCATGGGCCAGGGCACATCTCCTTATGAGTGTGGCAAAAAAGCCATTAGATATGCAGAGAGAATTCAATTTTAAGGCCAGCTGAGGTGGCGCACACCTATAATCTTAGCACTCTGGGAGGCCCAGGCCAGAGAATCGCTTGACCTCAGGAGTTCCAGACCAGCCTGAGCAAGAGTGAGACCCTGTGCCTCCTATAGGTGGGAATCTGTTGTCTCAACTACTTGGGAGGCTGAGGCAAGAGATCACTTGAACCCAGGAGCTTGAGGTGGCTGTGAACTAGGCTGATGCCATGGCACAGCTCTCTAATCTGAGGAGCTCAATAATATTTTTATAGAATCTCAAATCAAGCAAGAAAGACTGTCTCAGAAAAAAAAAAAAAAAAGAAAAACTTTAGTAGGAGATTTAAAAACACCTCCTTAAAAAGCCCTTTTATTACTTTACATCTTATGTATTAACCTGGATGGAGTTGAAACACATTCTTCGTACTGAAGTATTACAAGAAAGGAAAAGCAAGTATCCAATGTATTCAATACTAATATGAAGCCAGGAGACAAACTAATTCCTGCCCACATGAGAGAAAAACTCTGTTCAGTTAAAGTGGGGGGAGAGGGGAGAGAAAAGAGGAGGGAGAGGATTGGTGTGCTCCCCCCTAATTGGTACAAGTAAAGGTATACGGCACACCTCCTGGGTGCAGGACACAACTACAACAGGGACCTTACCCAACAAATGCAAACATTGTAACCTAATTGTACTGTCAAATTAATCTGAAATTTAAAAAATCCTTACACAAAATAAGGCTGGGCCTCTTGTGGGAGAGTAAGCGTCTAAAATGGCTAAGAAGATCATGGAAAAGAAGACTACTGCGGGGTCTTAACTTCACCAATGCTGCATAAGTTTCCTGGGAGAGCTACTGAATGAATGGACTTAGAGCACAGGACCATTCCAGGGACAAGTCAGCTAGGGCACTGCTGCCAGCAGAAGGGAGAGGGGAATCCTGAGTTCTCAGCTGCCTGGAGTTGGTGTAGGATCAGCCACGGGAAGCTGCCTCTGCCAGGAGAGAGACCAGGGCAGGGTGGGCTCTACTTGAAGCTCTGGTTGGTGGTAAAGCCAAGCATTAAAAACTTGAAAACATAAGGGGCTTATATTTTTTCTCTAGGGTTGGGGAACCTGCAAAGAAACAAAGCTATGTGAGTTGGCCAGACAGTGACCACTGTCCCTGTTAAAAACAGGATTACAGGTTGGATAATAGGCTGTCACTTGCAATGTTGCAGGAAGACAAGGCCCAGTGGAGAGAAAAAGGACCCAAACACGGTGATTAGAAGAGGAAGGGCTTCATTTCGGCCAGTGGAGCGAGGCACAGAAGAATTCAAAGTGAACACACTCCCCAACTGGCTCCGCCTTCTCCTTTTTTGTCCCCAGTTAAAAAGTCCTGGCCCATGGGTATCTTTCTCATTGGTCAGTTTGAATCAAGCTAGAGAAGCAGCTCCAGCTTTACAGAACCACGGGCTTTCACAGAAGGGGAAGGAAGCGTCAGCAGATCCTTTTGCCTCAGCGTCCCAAGTTGAGACTACAAATGCCCTGAGACACCGGATCCCAGGAGGTTCAGTTTACAGATTCCTAAGAGCTGAGTCACTATTGGGAGGACCTCTGTTCTCTTAGACCTTTCTTTTCTGGGTGTCCTCTCTAACAAGGCGATGTTAGAGTTTTTCTTTGGCTACAGCTACAAGAGGAGATATTTTCCTTTAGGATAATACATAAACTTCACATATTGTATTCTAAGGTTCTTAGAATTGATTAGGTCTTCTCGGCCAAACTCACAATTGCTCCAATTCAGCCAGATAAGGCAGGGTCACGGTACTGCCATCCAGAACCACATCCCTATTCCTGCTCTACAGGTGTATATGAATGAAGCTTCTTTATGTAGAGCTGTCGACATCTACATCTGGATAATATGTACATATACACACACATACGTACACATACATGCATACACATATATACCATATATACACATATATAAAAGATACATTTTGACAATTTTTTTGTGGGCACTGGAAGAGGAGGAAAATGATATTTTGTGCCTCCTTTTGAGGAATGCACAGCGTTGTTATGGAACAGTGGTGGGTAAGAGTTATTCATAAATGATTGGGTTTTTCTAAGTTTCCTGGAGCCACCAGGATGGTTATTGGAAGGACTCCATGAAATCCTTACCCAGACTCACCCTCTTCCATGATTTTTTTTTTTTTTTTAAATAGAGGCCTGCATGAGCTCTGTCCCAGAAGAAACCACCTCCAGGGGCCTAACTCTCTTGGGACTTGGAGGAGGAAGCAAATAATATTTGAGCTTATGGAATCCCCAAATCAAGGAAGAAAGAGCCAGTCTTTCAGAGAGCAATGTAGGAGAGAGTACAGTTGTAGGGAAGGATGCCAAAAGTAGTCTTTTTAAACGATATTCTATTGAAAGAAAGTCTTCAAAGAGCAGAAGGCTAATGGGGGAAACGCAGGTAAATACGCAGAAGCTGAACACGTGTTCATGGCTTTAGCGTTAGAAACACAGGGTGGGAGCTCACACTGGGGGGTAACCTGGGCCAGGGGTGCCTTCCTGGAGGGAGCTGTGTCTAAGCTGGAACATGAGTGGGAGTCAGCCAAATAGTGAGTTTGGGTGATAAAGTCTTTCCAGCAGAAGGAATGAATGGTACCTGTGAAGGGCAGAGCACGTTTAGGGAAAAAATGAAGTTCCTATGGCTACTGCATTGCAACAGGGGGGCAGGACTGGCAAGAGTTCTTAAATCTGGAGACAGATGCAAAGGCTTTGCAACCAAGTCACTAAAGAATGGATTTTATGGGGTAGTGAGTTGCTTCTCCCCTTTGGCTCCTTGAACAACAGCAACAACAACAAAATAGGCAAGGAATAGATACAGACACACCATCTCAGCCAGACACATACAGAAAGGGTAAATCTCTGTTCCAGAGATAAGCAGAAGAAGGAAAACAAGAAGATGGAAACAAACAGTGGACAGGTTGGGGTGGGCAGACAGTCCAGGAGACCATTAGCTGAGAAAAGAGCAATCAAAGATCACAAGCAAGAAGGGGGGTTATCAGAGAGCCCCCAAGATGCCGGAGCACAGGTGGGTTCAGACACTGAGGCTCAGACCACCCAGGAGCTCTCTGACCATGGGGGTTGGCTCTCTTGCTTCACAGGTTCTCGCCCTCCATTTTCAGCTCTGGGGGAAGGGAAGAAAGTTGTCCACGAGGCTTTACGTTTGGGAGAGGGGAGCAGAATTAAGGCCAACTTAAAAGGGGTAGACTGAATGGGCCAGGGACGGAAAGCGAGAGAAAATGTTTTGTCCCAGGAGCTTTGAGGGCAGGAATAATATACAGGTCTTCCATCCCTGCTCTCTGGGACCAAGAGGGCCTTCAGAAATTGAACCACTACAGTGGCAGAAAATCTGAAAGGAAGAAGAGAAAAAAGTGATGGGAAATAAAGTCTCATCAGAGAAGTTGCCAGTCACTTGGACAGGTGCAGGCATTAGAGCTCAGCATCTGCAGCCAGACTGTCAGAGTTCAAGTTTTGCTATTATGTCAGCCGTGTGACATTGAGCAAGTTACTTAAAACCTGCTTGGTTTCCTCACCTGTAAAATGAAGATGAAATAATTGTACCTACCTCAGAGATGTTGGGCAGGTAGACTGAGTTCCATCTCTGAAGACCATGCGAGCAGTTCTCCAGCCGTCGACGTTAGCAGTTGTTGTCACTGTTCCTCTATCTGAGTAGGGGCACCCATTGTGATTTCTACCCCATCAGGGCTTCTCTGACCTAGCCAGAATTGCAAACTCACTTCAGTTGTGGCTTAGGGAACCAACAATACTTCAGTTGTGGCTTAGGGAACCAACAATTTATTCTTGAGAATTAAGGCCAATTTAGAAGGGGAGACTGAATGGACCAGGGATGGAAAGTAAGGAAGGATGCTACCATTCCCAGGAATCAATTTGAAAATATCCTGGAAAAGTATGGTTGCTAAGTTAAAAAGCATGGCTGAGTTGGACTGGTGATCAGAATAAAAGGCTTTTTCAGATGCTTGTTCTTTGAAGATGCCTACAATTGCCTCCCAACATAGCCAAACAAGTGCCAGAGGGCCTGAGAAATTGTCACTGATGGGGTGACAGAGAGCTGCTCTCCTAATGCTGTTCCACAGGCGGTTGTAACAAAATTTTGAAAGAGCTTGGAACAAAACTGCAGCCAGGGACTACGTGAGTAGCTGCTCCTCAGCCATAGAACTGAGAGATTAGCCCTAAACCAGCCCACCTGACAGGGAACCAGGGCTACAAGGACTAGGGGTCTTGTGAGAGCTGAAGACAGAATGAGATGGCAGTAGCCCCGACTAGCAGGGCTGTCCTAGGAGGAGCTATATGTGTGTACTCTTCAAGGCTGATGCTATGTTGTAAGCTTGACCCAGACCAGTGCCTAGAACATAGTAGGTAGTCTTTAAATGTTTGCTGAAGGAAGGAATGGGGGCAGCTGAGGAAAGCATGTACAGATAGAAGCCACCCTGATCAATAATAATTAGCTACTCTGTGAGTGCTTGGAGAAGACGCTGGTAGGAGCTGCTGCCCCAAACTTCTACAAAGCCAACAGGATAAATGTTTGGCCTCTGCTGGGGAGATCTGTAACCCCCAAGTTGGAAGTTTCTGAAACCTTGACAAGTCTTGCAGCTCATGCAAGAAACCCCTTAAAATCTTAACATAAAATCCCAAAACCTCTACAAGGAAGCCTTGGAGTCTGTCAGAAATCCTCCCAGGAAGCCTTGAAGCCCTGTCTGGAAGCACTGGGAACATGACCATGAGTGACAGACAACCCTTTGGGACTGAGGCAGCAGCATGTGTATTAGAGTATTGGGTTCTGGCTTTGTAGCCACAATTCCTATTGAAAAAGGGGATGGGCATAAAGTCATTATTACTTTGTTTTAATCCCATTGGCTGTGTCTCAGTCACCTAGACCCAGAGGGGCCAGCCAAAAAGGACAGGCCATGGGATTTCCAAGTCTTTGAACACATGGTGATGCTTGGGGAAGGTGAACACTTAGAGGTCTTCAAGCGGGGACTTGAACACACTCGTTGATGTTTCTTGTTGAAGGATGGAGAGCTTGGTCTGTTCATGAGTCATTGCTGATAAAATCTGGGAGAGCTTTTCAGCAGCCAGGGCAGAGCACAGATTTTGACAGGAATAGTTCCTACCCAGATAATTTCTGACCCACTGGGGCCCAGTAAAAAAAGAGCCAAAGGAGTTCTTTGCTCATAAATAGACGAGTCAAATATTTCTCTGGGCCCTCCTGGAAAAGATGTCTTTAAAATGCATTTAGCTGTCGGAGAAAAGCGCACACATTCAAGTACTGAGATTGTGTCAGAGACAAATACAGAATACGGAAATAGATTCCGAGACAGCTTCAGAACAGGCCAAAAATGTAGATGATATCACAGCAAAGGGAGAGGAAGGAAATGAACTTAAGAGGTTAAAGTGAAAGAAGGCAACGAAGACTGAGAAATCAAGGCCACGGTACCAGAAAGGAACGCGCAGGAAGGGCACACCGCTAAGGCCTGGGAGAGTCTCTCAGCAAGTGACAGGCCCCCGTCACCTCTGTTGTAGTTGGTGAACTTCTTTAGAAAGAATTTCCTTCTGTAATTCTAAGAGGAGGGAAATGAGATACAGGAAAAAATAATTTTAGGGGTGTGTCTAAATAGAGCCAAAGTGGGAAGGGATGGGGGACATATTGGGACCAAAGGATAGAAAACTGTTTTCCCCTCCAAAAACCTCCAAAGTGTTTCTAGGTATAATATTTAATGAAGGACAAGCATAACTAGATGGTGTGTCGGGGAGGGGTCCCCAAGACCACTGCAGTTTTTATGGGTTTCTAGCAGGAGTCCCATGACTCAGCACATAGTTGTAGTCACGGCTGATTTATTGGAGCAAAAGGATACAAAGCAAAATCAGCAAAGGGAAGAGGTACGTAGAGCAAAGTCCAGAGTTCTCCCTAGTGGAGTCGCACAGGACATGCTTAAGTCCTCCAGCAGTGAACTGTGACGGCATTTTCTACCAGGGAAGCTCATTAGAGACTCAGTGCCCAGCATTTGTATTGGAAACTAGACACTCTGCCGACCATGTATCAAAATCTCAGACTTGTAGAAGGAAAGCAAGTGTCCAGCACAAACCAGATTGCTTGTACCTACAGTTCAGGCACAGTGAGCTACTGTTATCCATTAGGCTGGTGGGAACCCTAAATCCAAGTTCCCAGCAAGGCACCAACCTTGAAAGTCAGTCTTTTTAAGGGTAGCGGTCTCCGGGCCTGCTATGTTAAGTCTTCTCTGCATAAGCTGCTTTTGGTGAGTGCTTGCAGATGCGCTTCCCACCAGCCTGCCTCTCCAGTCAAGCTGAAAGATTAAAATCCAGCCCTAGCCTGGATTTACGTGCCCTGTAATGGGCACAGATGCTACTAAGAGGCTCTGCTGCAAAAAAGTGATCAGGAATGTTCTCAGTCAGGTTTAAAATGGAGAAGAGTCCTGGTACTACTTCTGACACTTGACTGCTGCAGTCATGACCCCGCTGAGATAGGCCTGGGACCTGGCTGCCTTTGGGTGGGCTTCTGTTGGTTGTTCGTAGCTCCTGCCCTGCATCACTGGGGTCCTCCTGATTGAGTAGGTCAGTTTGTGAAGTGAGGGGCTATATTCTCTCACAGCCCTCCTTTCACTTCTTAGGCACCCAGGACCAGCCCTTTACATCTCTATCCTCAGTCATCTGAAGAGAATCACACTGAGGTTAGAAAAGCTTGAAGACTTGTTGAAGAATAGTTTTGTTTAAGGCTGAATGAAATTCACAAGTATTTAGATGCCCCCAGGAAGAGCTCTGGAGAGGCTTTCCTCCTTCGGGGAAGGGATTCAGCCTCTCCTGGCTTCCCACAGAAGGATCACTGACGCTGGCTCCCCTGTGTCTCCTGGAAGGATAATAAATGTTCGTGCTCCTGGTTGGCAGAGGGGCTGGGCAAAGATGGAGCCATCGTGGCGTTACCAGTGAAGGCATCCTCTGGGCAGAGCTGATCGTCTGTGGATCACTCACCTAAAATCCGACAAGCAAGGGCTACCCATGAGGAGTCAGCAGCAATTTACAATAGGAAGTCTTGATTGAAAAAGTGATTCTTCTAGTATTTTTTGACAGTTATTTTGTTTAGGTTTAGGGGGTAGGCCCTCCCCAGATATATCAATCTTATGAGAATTTAGGAGTTTTTAATGAGACCAAAATCTGATTTTAGAAAAAATAAAGAAGGAAAGAGGGAGGGAGCAACCATAGCAGTCAAATCCGAGGAGGAATCTAGGATTGGGGCCAGTGACATACTCCTTCATGGATTTGTGCTGAAAGACTTAGAGCTGGAGGCCCCACATTGAGGAATTTAGACTGTTGAAATGCTTTATTGTTCTTTCCCTGCTAATGGAACTGGAAAAAAGTCTCAGTGTAGCCTGGGCAGAACCTGAAACCTCAACTTGCCATTTGGAAGAGAAGTTTGTCTACTGTCTTTTCCGAAACTTGGGTCTTGTGACATTTCCTAGACAAGTCTGCACATTGACCTTCCGTAGGGGGAATTTATATCCTAATTGTGGAAGACAACTTCACTGTTTGCTGGGATCCCTTTCTCGGCTCTCCCTCTGGGCCCATTTGTAGAATGGGGACGTTTGTTTACAGAGCTCTCCACGTACTCTTTCGCGTGCTCACCCCTGTTTTTCTAGAATCATGCCCCTGGACCTCTCACATTCCTGTTCTCTCTCCCCTTCTTCTCAGAACTTGTTCACGTGAGAGACCTTATAACTTACATGCCAGAGTGTTTAATTTTTAGGAAGGTCCATGGCCCTTCACCTAAGGAAATGAAGCTCTGATGGAGTGCACAGACGCATCATTGGCAGGGGTTAGGTGGCCTCTTTAACGGTGAGGTTTTCCTGCTGCTTCCAAAATTCCCAAAGTGCTGTCCCAGAGACATGTTGTCACTAATGCAGGAAACTCTCAGTACTCCATGTCACACCTCTGGCGACGGTAACCCTTCTCCCCATTCCTCTCCAGCACAAGCCCACAAAGTGGCAGCAGGGCACCGTCCTTAACCCACAGGCCTTGGACATGGGAAAGATGGACATCGTGACCTCATCTCACCTTAGCTAGCGGTCAACTGGTGCCCTTCTCCTCAAGTCCTTCTGCCCTCCATTGCTCAGTAGGTTCTAGTCTGCCCGTGACAGTGAAATAGAAGGCAATTATTTGAGATAACAATAGAAAAACATATAAGCAATAAAAGAATATTGACTGAGAGAGTGTCAAATGTAGAGAAAAATGAATGTAGACGTAGTTTGCACACATACAGCAGGAAGTAAGCAAATATGCTCAGAGACATAGATATGAGAGCTGGAACAACCAGGGGGAATAAATGTACATAGAGATTTTCCCACAGAATGCAAGATGGTTCCACATACAAAAATCAGTGTTATACACTATTAACAGAAGGAAAAAAACACACATGATCCTTTCCATTAATGCAGGAAAAGCATTTGATAAGCTCCATTAGCCCAAATTAAAAACGTTTGTGTGTCAAAGGATGCTGTTGAAAAAATGAGAGACAACGTACAGAATAGGGAAAAATATTTTAAAAGCAGATATGTGAAGGTCTAATATGTAGACTAGATAAAGAACTCCTCCAAGGCAACAACAGAAAGACAACTCAATTTACAAACGGGCTCGGGAAGACATTTTCTCCAAAGAAGATACATAAATGGCTAAAAAGCACATGAAAAGATGCTCAATGTCATTAGTCATTAGAGAAATGCAAATTAAAACCACAGTGAACTACCTCTTTATGCCCCGCAGGAGGGCTGTAATCAAAAAAACGAAAGATAGCAAGTGTTGGTGAGAATGTGGTGAGAAATAAGCCCTCACTCATTGCTTGTGTGAATGTAAAATGGTGCAGCCACCGTGGAAAGCAGTTTGGAAGTCTCTCAATAAGTTAAACATAAAATTCCTCTATGACCCAGCCATTCCCTGCCTGGACTTGTAAAGCAGATGCTCAAATGAGAACTTGTCCATGAATGTTTATAGCAACACTACTCATAATATCCAAAAAGTAGAAGCAACTCCAAGGTTTGTCAATGGCTGAGTGGATAAACAAATGTGATACACGCATACAATGGAATACTATTCAGTAGTAAAAAGGAACCCATGCTGGCAGATGCTGCAACGTGGGTGAACTTTGAAAGCATGCTAAGTGAAAGAAGCCAGACGCAGAAAGCTGGGTGGCATCATTCCGTGTTGTTAAACATCCAGAATCAGCACATCTATAGAGACAGAAAGTAGATTAGTGGTTGCCAGAGGCAGGGGGATGAAGGCAGGAGGGCAGGGAGTGACTGTTTAATGCATACAGAATTTCCTAGGTGGTGGGAATGGTCTTGGGAACTAGATGGTAGCGGCTGCACAACGTTGTGAATGTACTAAATGTCACTAATGGTGATTTTTATGGTGTGTATCTTTTTTTTTTTTAAGTTTAGAAACAATTATATAGGGCAGGAAGGAGTTAGGCAAGATAGCAACTTGGGTTGTTTGAAGAGGCAGACACAGTGTACGTATTATGAAGTGAAGAAGAAACAACTTCTAGAAGCTATCTCAGGCAGGAGCGAGCCCTGGGGACCAGTGACGACCATTAGCTCCTTAAGTTATCTTCTTGTATCCTCGCTTCCAAGCTCAGTGGGAGGTTTGTGGTAGGGATTCTGATACATAAAAGACTTCATAATTTAAAAAGCGAACATTTAGCGGGCCTGGGCCTATCCTTGCTGGATGAATTGCCATGCCCAGAACCCCTGCCAAGAAGCCCTGAGACCTCACAGGAAGACTTGGCAATACAGCTAGGAAATTGAAATTGTATGGCCCTTGCCAAGAAACATCAGAGAATTTGTCAAGAAGCTGTGTGAGCCCTCCCCTCTGACCTTTGGTCAGACCTTAAGCAGCAGCCTCTTCTAGACACGTCTGTTTGTAACTTTAGTTATGCTTGGTCCCAAGGGGGTGATAGAGATAATTGAGTTTTTAACGGACCCTCCATTGTAAGAGAGATTCCCTGGAAAATATTACTGAGTTGGAAACTCAAAAACTTGAGTAGCTGAGAACTTAAACTGTAACTGGGACTACACTGTCCCATGTAGGGAGTGGCTGAAAGACATTCCGACCTGAGAGTGAGCGTGGGATGACAAGTCTGTGAAGCCCACCAATAGTGTTAGTGTGCAGTGAGGGTCTTCAATTAAATCTCCAAACTCAGGGTTGACTTTGGGAAAAAAATAATTATATGGGAGATATTCAATTCAGAGAATATGTATAATTGAATGTGGACCCCAGGAAGGGCAGATGGTCTCTGTTTAATAATTTTATGTTGAGGTCCATGTCCTCCTAAGAAGTAGCTCTGTTGCCTACAGCTATTGAGGAAAACCTACTTCTTATTCCTTTAGGAATCTCCTAATCTTCTCCATTCCCAGGTATAGTTAAGGTCATAAAAAATGAGTATCTGTTCCTAACTCACATTCTACTGCAACCAAGTCCCATGAGTATATCATCTATTCCATTTCTCATCCATCTTCTCACCACCCAGTTAAGGCACTCCATGCCATGAATTACATGGCACCACCACATGTCTTTTCCCCTATTTCTTTTTAAATCTAGATTAAAATACTGTAGAAAATTCACTTTGATTATCTTTTTCTTGCTCATTTAGAGAAATTATTTCAATCAATTATAAAAAGCTAGTCATATACTGGGCTCATTGCCAGGTTTTAGGGACGACATGATGGATAGCTATTGGCCTCAAAGAACTCCCTGTCCAGTGAAGCAACTAACTTTGCTTTCTAATAGGGGGAGGGATTTTCATATTAGGATTCACCTGGTATAAAAACTGCATTAAACTCTAAGGATTGTCCTTTAACAAGGTGAACAGCTGTTATGGTCTCCGGGTTGATCCTTGAAATGTTTCCTACCATGCAATCATTTTGCCCTGGTGCTGGATGTGGGAAACAGCAGACATGGTGGGAAGGCCTCCTGAAACAAGAGTTGGAGATGGCATTGGATCTAAGAGGAAGAAGAAAGGTACCTTTCAATAGTAATCTTCTAAAATGGGAACTGAACATTCTTTGAGGGACAAAGATGAAAGTTACTGTCTATAAAATAAACACATAAGTAGAGCTTATATGGTGATGGGATTTGAAGGAGACATAAAGCAACTTGATATAAACACGAGATGTGGAAAAGAGAATGGGGCTCAGAGGGGAAGCCCATAGATCCTTCCTCTTGCAGTCTGTTGCTCTATAAGGTGTGGGTCACAGCACAGATTGAGAGACCAAGAGAAATAATGAGAATGATCAAGAGAAACAGAGAAGAGAAGGGGTGTAAAGCAATGAAGAGAGGGGAGTGCAAGGAAAGGGATAACACAAGAAAAAGAGGTCAGAAAGACGTGGGGTCAGAAGTATGAAGAGAATAAAGATAGAAGGACAAAAGTCAGTCTAGAACCAGCTGATGAAATCCTCTGTCCCCACTGGGCTGTTCCCAAGAGACACTTTCTCCATGGTGCAGGGCAGCCAGGTAGGAGGGCAAGACTGGGACAATGGGATATTAAGTATGGTCCCACTTTCTGGGCATTCATTTTTCATGTACCTACTGCTGTCTGTTTTTTCTTTTTTTTCACTTTTCTAGCCTCAAAATCTTCTCTTACCTGCCTTTTGACCCTAAAGAGCACTCACTTAATCTTGGGAAATTACGATAATGATGTGATTTTGGTTGCTTAGTACTTTGGGGAAGAACAGAAATTCTACTGGTCTGCCTAATAGCTCACCATCAAGGCGCATTCCCACTCTATTCAATGCCAAAAGTGGGCAGATTCTGAAGAACCAGGACCTAAGAAAAGGTCAGGAATATTCTAGACTCAGCTTACCTAAAAGGAACCACCAGTTAGAAAACAACCCTTGTGTGTCCAGACATGCCTCTAGTTCTTCAGAGTTAGTGGAGCTTATCTTGGGGCAAAGCTAGGCTTGGGAGCCAAGGATTCACTCCTTAGTTAGGGGTGGCCTCTGTGTATATCTTTAAAAGGTGCTTAGACACCTCTGAACCAACACTAGACATGGGAACAGGGTGTTCTCAGACGTCAGCTTCTGGGGAAGCGGGAGTGTGAAACAAAACAAGGGGATCTGTTGGCTTCTGTAGAATATGGGGCTTCATTTTTTCTCAAAATTAGGGCCTGAGGCTGCCTCTTTGAGGTAGATCAGTGGAGGGCAGAAAGCTGTGTAGCACCTGAAAGAATTAGCTCCCCAAGTTCATGGCAACAGGTAAATCCAAAGGGCAACTAAAGGAGCCCAGAGGGAGAAGAGGCAGAACACCCTCAACTAGCCATTTCCGATCACTGGAACAAAGTGCAGGGAAAAGTGAAAGATACTAGGATTCCCTTTCTCTTAGCTCCTCTCTCGCCCGTAGGCTCTCCTGAGGCCTGGCATTCCTATTTAAAAGAAAAACAAGGTATCAGATGACAGAATAAGATACCAAATAAAAAAATCAGAGAAACAGATAAGATAGGCAGAGAATGAGAAAGAGAACAGTATAAGTATCTTATAAGCAAATAGCAGTAGAAGAGACTGATTGGCACTTAGAGTGAAGAGAATGGGTCAACTGGAAGGAGGATATGGGGTGGGGGGGGGGGAGCAAGCATAAACAGAGGGGAAGGCCTGGGGTCTGTAAGAGCACTTCACAGGGGGAAGGGAAGAGTCTTCTTGCAACATCCTCTCACCCTTTTGTTCTTTATACACAAATATATTTTCTCTGTCTGCTCTCCAATGCCTTCCCTTTTCTCCCTTTTCCCCTTTATTCCTTGAT
This sequence comes from Loris lydekkerianus, assembly GCA_963574355.1. Classification (NCBI taxonomy): domain Eukaryota; kingdom Metazoa; phylum Chordata; class Mammalia; order Primates; family Lorisidae; genus Loris; species Loris lydekkerianus. Next base: position 11,075 of record CAUYPK010161168.1, on the reverse strand, counting down.
AAATAAATGTTGAGAGCCTGACTGCGCCATGCGCTAGGCTAGAAGAAGCAAGGGGGGTGGGGTGAGATGCATGAAGCCAACTCCTTGCTCCTAAACCCTCTGCTTTGAGAACTGTGTGATACCCTGCAAAGGACAGGGGTGACACTGCACTCACAAGATGGACTGCAGTTAGGTGCAAGCAGGATTCGGCAGGGCCCTCTGTGTTTATATCGGAGGAAGACTGATTCTGATCACCCCAAATTTGGCTCCACAGCTGCTTGATTGGCTGAAATGATACTAGGGGTATGAAGGGCAGTGATGTGGGCAGTGGCTAAAGATTCCAGACTCAGAAGTTTCTGGTTTCCCTGAAGGTGTTAAGTAGATGATATTAAGACTGCTACATAGGGGATTACTGTATCCTCACTCCCATATACGCATATACTGTGGGAGAAATGATTATATTTTCTCTACTTTTCTTGAATATGTGTCTGTTAAAGGGATTAAACAACACACACACAGACATCCCTGTGCACACATACATACACAGGATTGAGCACTATCACTGTAATTTGATCAAAGATATTGAACCATCAGATTTGGAGACCTTATGGTATTTGTTGTTTGGCTGCTGGTATGCTGTGAATGGCGTCCCTGGGGCCTGCATGTGACTTTTCCCCAGAAGCGCCCTTGAGTCCAGAGGGATTGGATGCTGTGTTCCAGCTCCTTTTTTGGATGCTGTCATCACTCTACAGAGGCGGCTCCTTTTAGGCTCCTTCACTTTCACATGACCCTCTCTTGCCCACATGTGCTCTCGGCCATGCTTAGCAAGAGGCCACACACCTCACAGCAAATGAAATAAAAATCCCTTCCCCATCTTTGCCTTTCCAAGCAGCTGCTGAAGGGATGATCCATTGACAAAGATCTAAGTCTCCAGGGTCCCAAGGATCGACTTTCCCCGTGGCAGGAGAGGAGGGGTAACCAGTATCTCTTCTGACTGTTAGCTTGTTGATAGGCTGTTATTCTGCCTGTTTCTAAGACAGTCCACCCTTTCCTACTGTCAGTATTTGGGGGCCATGCTTAAAACCGGGGTTTTTTGCTCTTGAGCTTTGTGAAGGGTGGCGGTTTATTTCCTGGTTCTTCCATTTCCCTTTTCAGTGCTAAGTAAATCTCTAAGGCTTCCTTTTAGTCAACAATTGCCTTCATGTTTTGTCTCATCAATACCACAAGTTGACTATCCTTCAGCAAGGGCCAGGTACATCACACCAACTGTGTGCGAAAAAGACCCACAGTTGACATTTAACCCGCTGCCCAAGGGCAAGTGCAGTAGCCAGCAGGAACTGGCTGGGTTTATGGGATCCACACAACCCTCCTCTTGCAAAAAGAGAGGGAACAGAGTCACTTCCAAAATCTCTGAAATATTGGCGCCTCTCAGTCATTTTTGTGTCCGATTTGGGGTATGCCTCCCCATATCCTTAGAGTATGGTTAGGATCTTTCCCCAGGATCTGTCCTAAATTTCTTTTGGAAATGTGCCAGCTTGTCATCTTGATTTCACCTCCTCTCTGGTCTCTCGCCTGTCTGTGTGGCAGTTCTCCTGCAGGCCCAGCGTGTTGGTGTCCTCTCCTCCAACCTGTCAAAGTCGCTTTTAAGCTTTTTTGGTAAGAAACCAGATAATTAGCATTATGGTCAGAGAAAATCCATTACTTTCCACTGTTGCATGTAATCTGTGTCCTAGAGGAGAGTTCCCTGGGGATTAGGAATGTCACCTGATGTTTATGGGGACCTACTTATTTGCCCTCTTTGAGAAGAGTGTTGGGTGCTGCTTCTGAAGTCACTGACTTGCAGGTGGATTATGGGCTGTCATCCCTTCTGCTTTGGGATATGCCACCTCTACAGTAAGTGGCATCTCAGCCTGTATTTGGGCATTTTCCAGGGCCTACTGCAGACTTCCAGGAAGTTTGGGTACTTTGTCTTCTGACTTCACCACCTGCCCTGCAGTTGATCTCTTTGAAATCTCCTCTCAGAGGCCCAGAGCCTTCATCTTCCATCTCCACTTTCTTTAATCAGACCAGCTGTCAGGTATCCTTTGGGAAGTGGCCGTACAATGCTCACAAAGGTGAAAACTACTGCTGCTTTTGTGGGGGGTGTCTTATTATTTTGTTTTTGACTTCTCCCAGCTGTTACTCAGGAAGGCTACAGTGCCTAAGATTCTGGCCTTTTTTCTACCTATCTCAAGATAGGGTTGATGGATCATGTCCATATAGATGGCTTTTAGCTGATTTGAAAATGCAGATATGGTGGGCATGGAAGGGGTTTCCCCCAAATGGTCTTCTTTGTATGGAGGGGTCAGAGTGGAAGGCTGCACATGGTGTGCACCTCAGAGCAACGCCTGGGTTGATCTTTCCCGGTGACGTAAGTGTTTGGGCAGCACATCAGGTTGTAATATAGATGCTAACGGCAATGTCAGATCTCTAAGTTGAAGGCTGACAGTCTCTGTGAAGGTGATGGGGGTGAGATTTAGGGCTGTGTGTAAGAGCCTAGAGTAGGGGCTGGGCTTAAGAACATCTCACACCCAGACTCCAATATCTACAGATAGCCTGTGAAGGGGGTAGGATGCTGCATGCTTCTCTTCTCCCGTCGCTGTCACGGTGTGGGCCACAAAGCTGTACCTCTCTTCTGGGCCCTTCCTCTTAGGTCGTCCTAGTCCTTCCTGAATGAAGGGGAACAGGGGAGGGAAATATTGAAAAACCTGAATATAAAAAAAGAAAAAAGTCACTTTTAACCCAAAGTTAACAAAGTATCCTAAGAGGGAAAGAAGAGAAAATATATATATAGACCTGGATCCATATTTCTAGGCCCCTAAAACTTCTAAAGAGATATATATACATATATATAATTTTATATATTATATATAATATATATTTACACTGTATATGAGCCCTTGGTTAGGAACTGTTGCTCTGGGAGGTTCTTGCATGGGGTTGAGAGTACCCCGTAGGCTGAAACTTGCGGTGGGGATGGACAATTACCCTTGATTTCACCTCTCATAAGGAGAGCCTTGAGGGTTTTCATGAGGGCCTTGGATACTTTCATGCTATAATATTTCATGGGTTGGGTTGGAGCTAGATGTAGGGAGTATTCAGAAGAGTTACTCTTCTGTGAGGGTTGAATTTTGTGTTACGTCTCAGCTCAGAATATAGATGCAGACCACAGTCAGGACCTGGGGGATGCCCAAAGGAGGCATTTCTGAGAAACAAGATTGTGAAGTCACCCAGCCGGACAGAGAACTCCTCCCTTATTGGTCTCATGGTGTTGCCTGTCCCTGTTGATGGCATTTGAAAATATCTTGGTCCCTGGATGGGGGCCACATTCCCTGGATAGGACCTTCAAACCCCTAGAGGAAGTGCAGAAAGGAACCAAATGGACTCCTCTTGCAGGTCAGTGACCTGTCCCTGCTAGGGAGTCAGGCCTGCTCCTTCTTCTTCCTGTCTCTATATCATCTCATCGTCCTTGTGAAAAGAGAAGAAATGTTCAGTATCCTCTATCCGCTTCCACGTGTTCACTGCAGATAGAAAACTGTGATATGGGGTAGTCGTCTGGAAATAAGGAAGAAGACGAGGATCCTGGCAGATCCCGGCAGGAAGGGAGAGGAAGAAGAAAAGGCCTGTGTCTGGGCGTCACCCTGGAGGCCTGGAGGACCGAGAGGTGTTCACAAACCAACCCCGTGCTCAGAACACTCATTTGCCATAGGAGAGGAGAAAACAGTACAAATAGGCAGGACACGTGCTGATATGGGAAAAATTGTCAAATGTCAAATGCCCCTTACCAAGAACCTTCTTATGATTTAATGTTTTAAATTATCTGAAGATACTGGAACTAGCCCAGTTGTTCTCAGACACAGAGCTAATAGACAAGTGAAAAATTTAAAATTAAAAGAAAAAAAAGGACAAATATAGATTTTTAGCACAGTAAGAACATTTTATCCAAGACTAATACAACAAAGTGGCTTTGTATTGATGGGGCATTTTACAAAAGAACACTTGAACCAAAAAGGAGGAAGGACTAATCATCAGAATACAGGCAAAGCCTTTGTAAGGAACAATTTTGAGTTTAAGATTCAGGACATGGTTTGAACTTTCCTCCTTTTGCTTGAACTGGTAATAACATATTCCTGGGTCTCCATCAATCCTTGGATTGGGATTTGGCATCCACACCACTAATCCAGTTCTAGCTCCTCAGAAATCACTCCAATTTCACATTTCCTCTATTCCTCTCTGACCAATTTGTACAAAATGAAGGTTCAAGTTCACAGTAGGCTCACACAGACCTGCTGTTTACCCTTTCTTGAGGAAGGCAGAGGATGCTTCAGTAGGGTGAAGACTGTGGCTCCCTCCATGACCCATTGAACTGGTCTCAAGGGAGGGATCTGCAGACCATCAGGAACACAGCTGAGGCCCCACAGGGATCTGCACTTTTCTGCCATTCTCAGGGGAAGCTAATGGTGTCATTTCTGGAATAATGTATTGATTGATTGTGGGATGTCATCCACCAAGCTTTAAATGATGACATGGCCTCTGCAAAAGGGGCTCTCCAGCATGTGTTTGGAGGTGTGTTGAGCAGGTCTAGAGTTAAGGTATTTATTCCCAGATTCCCCACCTTTCATTTTGATGCTGCTAGTCATTCTTCACAGCCCTTTTTCAGGGGCCCAGAGCCATCATGTTCTTCTTATGCTTCCCTATCAAAACCAACTCTCATTCCTCCTTAGCAAAGAAACCAAATATGGAAAGTGAACAAGACCCTCAATTCTCCCTTTCCTCTTTGCCCCCCCTTTCGAGCTCTTATCCATGAGAGATTTCAGTGACCACCCCCCTCTAGCTCCAAGTATCCCCTGTACGTCAGGATAAGACTAATGTCACTTCTCTAATCCCTCACTCTGGGTGGACTTTTGGGGTCCTTATCCTCTCTACTTTGGGACATGCCATCCTCTTCATGGAGGGGAATTTTTAGGTTTACATAGAATATTTATTCAAGGACTTCTCTTGATATCATTATGAAATAAGAAAGCTTGTTTTTTGATCCTCCACCTCCCCATAAAGAGCTGCCTTCCGTATTATCACCGTCTTCTAGCAAGTGTCCACAGTATTCTGGTTCAACTCACTTTCCCCTGAGAAAATGAACTGTCCTCTGACAAAAGACCAGAATACTCACATTAAGGTGAAAACCACATGGAGCTCCCCATTTTCTCTATCCAAGCTATCGTACAAGCCATGGTTCCAATGACTGTAAGTAGTGAGATCTGAAGGACTTGAACTTATTCTGCTGGGGTGGGACTGGTGAGGGGTACTACAGAAAGGGTCGCTGGTACCACATTTGAATTCTCAGACTTACAAATGGACTCCTATGCCGTCCCATAGTCCAGGTCTAGAATCCTTTTCCTTATGAAATTTATCCTTTTGCTCTCCTATCTCTCCCTTTAGCATTGTTTTCTAAGATTTTGGCAGGGATCTCCTATGTCCTTTGGGAAATAGATAACTCATAGAAATATAGATAACAATATCTATCTATAAATAGATAACAATAGAAAAGATCCATTTGTTCTTTTGAAACAATGATAATTATGGGATCCGAAGTAATGAAGTTCTAATAATTGCAGGTCAGGTACCACTGCTTGGGGGATAACTCTTGGGAAATTGCAGTGGTGAGGAGGGTCTAGTCATTAGCCTTTGTGGGATGTGGCCTGCTGAGAACTCAGCCTAAATCTTACCTAATCTGTTCTGGGAACTGCCCCAGGGTCTTAGAGAAAGGAGAGCCCAGAAAATAGCTACAGGTTTGTGTTCCTTTAGATTGTTTCATAAGCTTCTTTCTGACTCTGCTCTTCAAGAATCCTGTGGCTCAAAGGAATTGGGTGCTGGTCCCATATGCCAGAGGTAGTGAGTTCAAACCCAGCCTTGGTCAAAAACTAAAAAAAAAAAAAAAAAAAAAGAATTTTTTTTTTTTTTTTTTTTTATTGACCTTAAAGAGATCAGCATTTGAAAAAGTTGGCAGGTGGTTGTTCTTGTGGGAAGGAATCCTGAGACAAAACCCGCAAGCAAGTGTAATTGATAAGTGCTAGACCCAAAAAGGCAGGTCTGTTTAGTTCTGGTTCTGTCACTTTCCAACTGAGTGAAACTGAACTTTTTGATCCTCTATTTTCCTACTGTATTACTACATACTAGCCACACAGTCTTGTGAGGATAAAAGGGAGGGCATGAAGCATAAACAGTTTCTTGTAATTGTAGCAATTAATGATTTGAGTGCTCGCCGCTGGCACCCGGCTGCCACGTCCGCCACAGGGCTTCCCTCTTCTCCCAGGAATTCTGACATTGACACTTGTAGATTAGGAGTGTAGATCAGGAGTCTCTACTTTGTAGACACTGGTGAGCTTTAAGTGGTCTGTAAAACCCTTGAAATGGCATGCAAAAGGGTATTTGTATATGTGAGTAGGATTTTTCTGGGGAGAAGAGTCACAGGTGTTATCAGATTCCCAACAAATTTCTATTATAAGACCTAAAAAAGTTAACACTGTAATTTGAGAGTCAAACCTTTTATTTCATTAACAGAAATCACCCTCACATAGTGGGTCTAAGGCTATATGAAATGTGACAATGGTATCTAACTATGGGGTAGAATATTTGAAAGGGAACTTTTAGGGGAAATCTGTGATGTGTGCTCACTGGCGTAAGATCGTCTGATGGCCTGCAAGCTGAAGGAGGGCAAAGCAGCAACTTTGCCAATGTTCTGTCACTGTCAACTGTCTGACCCAGAGGGAGGACCCTTCACCTTCGTGTCCTACAGCGACATCATCTATCAAATACGGTTTAACTTTTCAAAGTTCCTCAACAACTCTTAAATAATAGAATCCTCTCAGGAAGCAGGATAAAAATAGATCTATATCCCCATAGTAAATGAAAAAGAATTTAAATAAAAAAGTACTTTGGGCTCAAGGTTTCCAGCTTCCAAGGACTTCGTCGCCAATAATGATGTGGAAATGACTCTGCTGCTCAGAAGGCACCAGGGTAAAGGAAGCAGGAGGGCTGATCAGAAAACTGTGACGGGCCAGAACATTGGACTTCCCCACTCCTACCCAAGGTCCAGGAGCAAATCTTCAAGATTCGCTGCTCTGCAGGGCAGCTCAGTCATCAGCATACAGTCACCACCTGAGCCAGAGAAATCCCTGCTTGTATCTTCAGACTTGCACAGTGAGCGGCTGTGGAGACCAGCACTGCTCTGAAGACCCGTCAGTACTCAGGTCAGTCTACAGGGCTACTGAGCACAACAAGAAGGGAGACGGGGAGACGGGGAGACAAGCAGAGCCCTTGCTCTTGGACTTCAGATTCTGCCCAGGTCTGCCCAGGCTGAGGGAGAAGGAAGCAGAACTCTGAGAAAGGTACAGGGACCCTGGGTGGACTCAGTGTTATCTTCTAACAATAATAATAATAATGATAATAATAATGATAATAAATGTATATTAACTATCTTATTTCATGAATTAAATATTTTTCATGACTTATATTTTTAAAAATATTAATACTATTTCCGAAAAACTTCAAGGTACCCTTTGGTATATATCTATCAAATACGGTTATTTTCATTAAAGAAAAAAATTGCAAGGGGGGAAGTAAGGATAAGGTCAGATAAATTTTGTTAGGAGAAAATATAGGGTGGGTGTTAACATCACCCATTGCTCTCACTCAGGCAGAACATCGAAGTGGATGATTTGGGGACATTGAAAATGGTTGAAAAGGAGTTGTGTCCCATGACTTTTCTGAATGCAAGTAAGGAGAAATTCAAAGGGTTCCTGAAGAGGAGAGAAGGGAAAGCCTCTGTCCCACAGTCTGGCCTTCCTTGCTATTCCTACGCCAAAGGTGGGGGACATCGTTAGCCACCACTTCTGAGGGACACGGACTTTAAAAAAAGATAATAAACATAATATTTGTATGTTCTCATGGAAGTCTCAGGATATTGGGAGGAATCTTGAGTGAAAGGTACAGTAGCCCATTTACTTCCTACACAGCCTTTCAGGGTAAGCACTGCCAACGACCTCTTGTTCATCTTTTATTTCTTTTCTCTGTGTCTACACATGTGCACGAACATATATTGCATTTTTCTCTCATTTGTTGATGTTTGCATGTTTGTGTATAAGGATCGTTCTTGTCTTTTGGCAGTCACATGCTATTTTACAAAATAGCGATAGACTATTAGATTGTTGCCCTATCACGATGATAACTGTTATCATCCTCCTAACCCAGAGGTTTTTTTAAAAAAATTTTTTTTTGGTGACTACACAAGTTCATTATCTCACAAAAAAAGAGTGGGAAGTCATGTGAACTTAAAACATCGACTCAAAATGTGCTTTCTCTTTACTAACAAGAAAAAAAGGAACTCGAAACTATTCCAGTCAACATATACCTTTTGAATTAAGAACAAAGAACATTATTTTCAGTCATTAAAGTAACTTATTTTAAAACTAGAAGTAATGTACCTGTTATACCTAGGGTAGGCAGAAAGGAAGAGAAATCAAAGGGAAAGCAGGTGAGGGAAAGTTGATAAAAACTATGATTTCTAAAGATCCATGAGGCAAAGATCTAGTATGTTACCACTAAACACAAAAATATCTTCTCAATTTCTAAATTTAAAGGTGAGTAGATTTTAACTGATATATGTTGAACCTTGCTGACTGAAAAAGACTACGTCTTTTCAAAGGCCCTTGAAACATGCATAAAAGTAACCATTTATAACAGTGATTTTCAACCAGTGTGCCATGAGAGAATCTTAGGTGTGCCCCCAAAATGTTTAAAGATCATTAATTAAATTGTTTTTAAAGAAGTTCAAAGCACGGTAAGTATATTTTTTTCTACTCTTTTTTTTTGAGACAGAGTCTTTGTCTCCCTTCAATAGAGTATGATGACATCATAGCTCACAGCAACCTCAAATTCTTGGGTTCAAGAGATCCCTTTGCCTCAGCCTCTCCAGTAGCTGGGACTACAGGAGCTCACCACAACGCCCAAATATTTTTAGAGATATGGGGTCTCTCTCTTGCTCAGGTTGGTCTGAAACTCTTGAGCTCAAGCAATCTACCCTCCTGGGCCTCCAAGAGGGCTAGATTATAGGCATGAGCCACTGTGCCCGGCATTTTACTCTTTTTCTGATCAACATAATTTAAGCATTCCATGGAAGTTTAACTATAGGTTCAAGTGTGCTATGAGATAAAAAAGGTTGAAAAACATTGGTTTATAATAGCATATCAAGAAGAAAACCTCAATAAATTCCCCAAAGTAGAATACTGCATTGAAAATTTTATAGATAATATTCTCTGAATATAATTGATAAAATTAAGATATAAAAAGACTACCATCTGGAAAAAAAAATGTGAACTCCATTAGCTCTTTAGTACAAGAGGAAATAAACACTAAAATTGCAGAGTATCCATAACATCATAATAATGAAAGCATCAGACACATGATTCAGCCATGGGATTCAGCTAAAGCCTTTCTCAAAGTAAAATTCATAGCCTTAAATTACTCTATTAAATAAGAAATAATTAAAATGATCTAACTATGCATTCAGCTCAAAAAATATGGAAAGTAGGAAGAAATTTATTAATAGAGATTAAAATGGAAAGTCATTACATTAAATAGAAAAAATATATATAACTAATTTAATAATAATACAGAGCTGGTTCTTTGTAAAATCAAATTTAGGCTGGGTGCAGTGGCTCACACCTAGCACTTTGGGAGGCTGAAGCAAGAGGATCACTTGAGGCCAGGAGTTCAAAACCAGCCTGAGCAACATAGCAAGACCCCACCTCTACAAAAATTTTTTTAAAGTATCTGGATGTCGTGGTATGCACCTGTAGTCACAGCTACTCAAAGGCTAAGGCAGGAGGAACCCTTGAATCCAGGAGTTTGAGGCTGCTTGAGCTTTAATGAGACCACTGCACTCCAGTCTGAGTAACAGAGTGAGAGACTTTGTCTCAAAAAAAAAGGAAAAGAAAAAGACTTGGTCTTTACCTAACAAATGCAAACAATGTAACCTAACATCCTGTGCCCTCATATTAATCTGTAATAAAAAGAAGGAAGAAAAATAAAAATAAAATTTAAAAAGTAGGCTGACATATTGAAAAAAATAAAATAAATAATTCAATCAAGGAGAAAGAGAGCACAAGTACCCAAAATAAGAAACAATAAAAAAAAATTAACCACAATAGAAAAAATAAATAGGATCTTAAGTGATTCTTTTGTTCAACTCTAGGCAAATATATTTGAAAATAAGGAAACAACTCCCACTCTCCAAAAACATCCTGGGACTACATGATTTCACAGAGCAATAGTACACAAACTGTATCCAGAACTCAGGAAAAGAAGGAAAGCTATCAGATGTTTTTCTCAATGGAAGCATAACACTAATGGCAGAAAGTCTAGGGTGGCCAAACTGACTGTTCTAATGAAGAACAAAATTGGAGGACTTATCTGATTTTGTTCTTCATTAAAATAATTGGAGGACTCTCTGATTTCAAGATTTTGTATAAAGCTACAATGATCAGGACAGTGTAGTATTGGCATAAAGATAAACATTTAGATCAAAGTAATATAAAATAGTACAGAAGTAGCTCAACCATACGTGGTTGAATGATTTTCAACAGATTTCCTCAGGTAAGTCTTTCCTAGAGGAAGAATCTTCTGAACAAATGGTGCTAGAACAGCTCGACACCTTTGTAGGTGACTCCAGAGGAATGTCCTACTTTGTAGGACCTCCTGCAAAGTAGGAGGATGAACCTCCATGTTTATTTCACATAACACAATTTAAAATGTATCATAGATCTAAATGTAAGAGCTAAAACTATCAAATTTCTAGAATCTAGAAGAAAATATAGGAGAAAATCTTTTTTTTTTTTTTTTTTTTTTTTTTTGTTGGGAAATTTTATTGATAAAAAATGGTTTCAATGTTTGTTTTATTTGTAACCTAAAACATGTTCGGGTGGGTTGGCCCAAAATCATAAATATTCTCTACAAAAAAAAAAAAAAAAAAAAAAAAAAAGATTTTCTCCTATATTTTCTTC
>CAUYPK010161165.1:0-75151 GCA_963574355.1 Loris lydekkerianus | reverse complement strand
TTTATTTATTTATTTATTTATTGTGGAGAAGGGGCGGGGAAAGAAGGCGGGGGAAGAGGTGCGTGACAGGGTCGGGCCAGTGGCATGGTACCACATTGGCTGTATCTAGGTAGAGGCAGTCTCAGGCCGGGCCTTGCTGAGTCGTTGCTACGCGGAAGTAGCTCAATGGATCTACTTCTAGTCAGGCTCGGGAAGTTGCACTAGACCTCAGGCACATGGCAGGGCCCAACAATTCCCTCTTTTGTTTTTTTATGGCGGAAAAACATAGATGTTTGCCACATACAATATTCCAGTTCATCATTTCTAGCTTCTGGTGCCATGTTAGAAAGTCGGAAAATGTGCCTCTCTTGAATGCTATTTTATTTTTTTCTGGCTGAGGTGACACATTGTGATGTGCGCAAAGAATACATCGAAAAGTGAAATAGTTACCGCTGTGAATTCTTAGAACAGGCATTAAAGTTATACCTGGCATACAGTAAGCGCTCAAATTATTAACCTATTACTAACACTGTGCATTTTGTAAAATGATTATATATGTTTTTTAAAATTCACACGGAGATTCCACCTTGAGAGGAGGCTTTTCTGTTTTCCTGTTGAGTTCTGGGTAGGTGGGTGCCTCTGAGCAGGAGCCTGCGTGCTGGTCTGGGACTGAGATGAACGCCTTGTGCTTCTGTGATTCTAAGTGTTCATGGAAAATCTCTCTGCCCACTCATGGGATAGGGCGTCAGTGTGGTGTCGGAGAATTTGTATGATGTGGTTCTTTATTAGTGTCATTTTTAAAGGGATTTTTTTTTTTTTTTTTTTTTTTTTATCTTTTAGGCAGAGTCTCACTTTGTCACCCTTGGTTGAGTGCCATGGCATCATCACAGCTCACGACAACCTCAAACTCTTGGGCTCAAATGATCCTCTTGCCTCAGCCTCCCGAGTAGCTGGGATTACAGGTGCCCTCTGCAGCGCCCTGCTGTGTATAGACTTGGGTTCTCACTCTTGCTCAGGCTGGTATCGAACTCCTTTGCTCAAGGGATCCCAGAGTGTTAGGATTACAGGCCTGAGCCACTGCTCCCGGCCACTAAAGGGAATTTTTTGCCGTGAAAACTATTGGAGCACAAAGCAAGGCAGCGTTAAATGGAGGAGAAATAAATGTCAAATATTTGGAGAAGACAGTTGTGGGGTGGGCACCCAGGAAAAGGGCGGGGGGGGGGAGCTGTGTTGCTTCCTGCTCATTCCTTCCTCATCCTTGTGGCAGAAGACGCTGTAAGGACCAGTGCTGGGATTTTGAATGAACATAGGGTACTTGGGGACTATGGTAGTTTTCACCCCAGCCTTTCTTGTTTTTTTAGATGCAGCTCATTTCCTTGCTGCTTTTTTGATGTCAGAAGATCAGATATTTAACAGCTGGGATGAAACAAACCCATATCTACATATGTGCGGTTCATAGATCTGGGGGGCATCCTGGGCCAAGTTCCTGCCCTCTTGGTGCCTTTGCCCCCTGATGTCTGCTTTATTACTGCGCTGGCCACAGTGAGCCCTCAGAACAGTAGGAAAGGTAAACGTCATTGGTGGAGGTGACGCCAGGTGCTTGTCTGTGACAGACAGGGAATGAGATACCAGTAAGCATCATGGCCCGGGGATGGTGAGCAGCTTCCGTGCCTGTTGATGAAGAGCTCCTCTGCCCGGCTTGGGTGTCCTGCAGTCCTCAGCACATGGCAGAGACAAGGAAAGACGCTCTTCCACTGCAAAACCCCCTTGGTTTTGTTGGGCTTCCTCAATGCTGTCACTCAGAACCCCGCTTTCCTGGGAATGCCAATGAGCTGCCCTATTTTGTCTGTCCTGAAATTTCTGACTTGTTATCAAGTAGCAGGAAAACAGAGAGGTCTCTAGACAGTGAAGTCTTGACAGCCAGATGTCCTATTTTCAAATCCCACCTCCGTATCATTGTAGCTGTGTTACTGTGAACAGGTGACTTCAACTCTTGGTGCCACGTTTCCCCAGCTGTGGTTTGGAGAGGACTGGTGTCATGCCATGCCATCTCCTTCCATCAGACTGTTGTGAGGATTAAATGAGCTAATGTACGCGAGAGCTCTGTGGCCATAGTCATTTCTTCTTTTCCGTTGTTGAGAACCCAAGTATTCAAAACAAAGACAACAGACCCTCTAGATAAGTGTCTCTATTAGATACATCTATTTGCATAAAGAGACAGTGGCCACCTCTTTATAAGAGATGTTTTAATTTTATTTAACAGCGTAGTAACCAGAAGACAGAGCTTCATTCTTCTCCCCTTAAGGGTGGGCTAGGCTTAGCAACTCAGTTTTTCTTTTCTTTCTTTTTTTGTTTGTTTGTTGCAGTTGTCATTGTTGTTTAGCTGGCCCAGGCTAGGTTCAAACCCACCAGCCTTGGTGCAAGTGGCCACTGCCTTAACCACTGTGCTACAGGCGCCCAGCCAGCAACTCAATTTTTCTAATGAATAAAATATGAAAAGGGGAAAATAGTCCCTTATGAGTGGAGAAACCTGCCAGATGGCACCTTAACTAAGTAAGTGGTCAAGGTCAGCATCACCAGTGGTAAGTCATGTCGCTGTCACGTAGTCACTGACAAAAATCCACAACCTCAGTCTCATTGTGACAACAGGTCAGACCCGTTCAGAAGAGCTGGGTTGTTCAGGACAAGGAAAGATGGAGGGTGGTCACAGATTGTGGGGGATGAGGGAGAAGACGTCTCCGTGCTCTGGAGGTTCCTGATTCGGATCCTGATTGGGATCCTGGACCAAAAACAAAGACGCATGGGGAAACAGGTGCCGCCTTAATAGAGCCTGTAGTCTTGTACCAACGCTAATTTCTTAGTTTTGACAATGTTCCTGATATTGAGACAGAAGCTATTTGCGTTAGAGGAAGCCCTGTAACGTCCATTTCAGATCTCTGTACTGTCCTTACAACTCTTTAGGGTAAAATTATTTCACACTGGAACGTTAAAAAAACAAAAACAAGGGGCGGCGCCTGTGGCTCAAAGGGGTAGGGTGCCGGCCCCACATGCCGGAGGTGGCGGGTTCAAACCCAGCCTTGGCCAAAAACCGCAAAAGGAAAAAAAACCAAAAACAAGTAAAACCATCATGCAGCCTTGTTTTAAAAATGCTCCATCCATTTAGAAGAATAAGAAGTAACAAGTGGACGCCCCTCGCGCCCCCCAAACCCCCCAGCCGTCTTCTCCTGTAACATGTTCCAAGGACAGCAACTGTTAAGGGTTACTGTTCCTCCCAGGCCACTAAGTACATGTAAACATTTTTATTAAACGTCTTAAAAAGCTGTTTTTTTTTACTCCTCTTCTGAGTATATGCTTTAGAAGTTTGAAACCGTTCAGCTTTAGTATAATTTTCCAAATAAATTGCTTTTAGAACATATTTTGGTTCTTCCAAGAGACTTATTTTAAGGGCTGTTTGTTTAGCCAGGGCTTCATTTGATTTTCCACTCATACCTCTAACCCAGCCAGGTCCCTTTATATTGCCACTGCCCTTGCCCGTCTTTCTAAAGCCTCCCAAATTAGCGTCATCTGAGAATTTAATTAACTTGCTGTTTACTAACCCTCTCCTTTCAAGATAATTAATGAGGATGTTAAGTGACACCGGGCCTGACATTGCTCCCAGCGGCACCTGAGCAGACACTGACTGGAGCGGAGCCTGGCAGGGTCGAGATCTTTCCATTCTCTGCCCTTCAACCAGCATCGGGGCTGCGTGGCCTGCCAGGCACAGGCACCAACCAGTGGTAACTGCTGAAAAAATCAGGCTTTCCTGTCTCGCCTTTTATCCACTCATTTCTGCTTTGTTAATTAAAAAGCCTCATCTTACTTAGAATGGAATGCTTATTTTTTATGTTATTCCCTAGACGGAGTCTACATTTCTGGGCTTGAAATTAAACTAGCTGAGAGAGTCGTCCAGTGTTACAATTCCCTTTTGTCTCTGAAAGTGGCAGGGTAGCGCCGGCTGCATTCCTCCTGTGCCCCCAAGCTTTCTATTCAGTCTAGGTAACTAGATGTTATCCCTGATCTAGGATTCAGTGCTATCCACTAGAACAGCGGTTCTCAACCTGGGGGTCGACTCACGGTAACTGTATTAAAGGGCCGCGGCATTAGGAAGGTTAAGAACCACTGCACTAGAACATTTTCTGTGCTGATAGAAATATTCTGTGCTGCCCAGGCATGGTGGCTCATGCCTGTAATGCTAGCACTCTGGGAGGCTGAGGTGGGAGGATCACTGAAGGTCAGGAGTTTGAGGCCATCCTAAGCAAGAGTGAGAACCTGTGTCTCCTAAAAATTGAAAAACTAGCCAGCCATGGTGGTCTAATCTATCTACTCAGGAGGCTGAGGCAGAAGGATTGCTAGAACTCAGTTTGTGGTTGCTGTAAGCTATGATGATGCCAGTATACTCCAGCTAGGGCCACAGAGTGAGAGTCAGTCTCAAAAAAAAAGAACGGGAAGGAAAGGAAGGAAGGAATGAAGAACTATTCTGCTGTCTAACATGGTAACCAGTAGTCACACAAAGCTATTGAGCACTTGAAATGTGGCCAGTGTGATGTGGAACAGAATTTTTAATTTTATGTAAGGTAATTTAAATGGTCTCATGTGGCTAATGGCCGCTGTCAATGACCCTTGGTCCACCTCCTGTTGTTACGGCAGGTCTGAAACCCCTGGCAGTTCCCCACCTTCCCCAGCGAGTTCTCCTCTGATGGGGAAGGTAAACTGATGTCGCCACTGCACTCAGCAAGCTGTAATTAGGAAGGTGAGTTTTCTGGAGGAAAAAGATGTTCCTTTCTAAATCCAAATGTAAATGACTTGGATTATCCGTGTCACTGAGCGCTTCATTCATGCGGATAATTGAGAATTGACAGTGTCCTTTTCCCTCAATTACTTCCTGATAGTTCCATGTGTTACAACGGGGGGAACCGTGGAGCTGTTTTTAAATAGCTATGTTAATGTCCTCATTAATTCTACCTTTTTCTACCAATTAACAAATATTAGCTCCCGTGGCAGAATTAAGTCAGCTTCCCTTAGGAAGCCACATCATGCGGTCTTAACTTCCTTGCCCACCTGGGGCTTGGGGGGCTTACTAGCTTTGCGCCTTCTGTTTTGCGGTGTATAACTCAAACAGAAGCATGGTGCTTTCTGGGGGAATCTTTGTGCTGGGCTATCCACGGGGTAGCATGGTGTGGCGTGACAAAAGCTGAATCAGAACTGGAGCTGAGGTTGACTTCCATGACCCACACTTGCAAGCCGCCTTCTTATTTACATATGGTTTACATGGAGGTTGCAAACCCACATGCCTGGCGGGGCAACACAGGTACCAGAAATGCATGACAGGTGCCGGGGCTAGAGGCCACCTGCCCCATCTTGTCCGGATAATTGTCGACATGAGGGAATGTGGAGCCAGTACAGTTAGATCCCCCCCCCCCCCTTTTATAGTTAAAGAGGCAGAAAATCTTGATTACACAGAAAATTGGTAGATCTTAAAATGTTCATCGTTAATTAAGAATTTTACAAAATTCTCCAAGGTTATTCAACCCAAACCTATAGGCCTCCCAGCCACTGCTAATTTGCCATCTCTGGATTGACTCTCTCTTCTTCCTATTAAACAGCAAAGAAGGTCCCCCTCCATCCCAGCCCGCGGCCTAATGTCACATGGTGCTTTTGAGCATCAGTTGGACTATATACATGTCAGATGGTGTAATTGAGAAAATGCTTCACTATTTTATTTTTCTGAGTCCAGACTTGCTGGCCACTTATTCCCTGATGTCAAGATCATCCCTAGCCGCCTGCTTTTAAGAGAAACTTAGCAAGTAAGAGCATGGCTTCTAGGGAGATAAGCAAGGATGAGAGTGATCTAATGTTTTCACCTGCTCATTTTTAAATTTTTACTCCTTGGCTATTTAAAATGGAATTGTTTTCAGCTACTCTGAAGGGCATAGAATAGAAGGCTGTATTTCTGTTGTTAGTAATTCCATCTTTAGGTTAGTTAACAGTGGAATCAGTTACAGGTTATTGTTAAGCTCTGAATAAATGAATAACCTTGACCCTGTTCATGTGGTGTTATTTGCCTTGGTTATAGAGCAGGATGCCTAACTTGAGAACCACTGCCACGTGTCCGAGTGAGAGCACACTTACGGGGCAAGTTCTTACTTTCAAAAGCATGAGGATGGGCAAAGTTTAATTGCTCTGAAGTCATTTCACAATTCAGACTTAAATGGTTCTTGGCTAGGTATTGACCTTCAGTTTGAAATAGCTGGTTTTCTTTATAGGAAGTTTGCAAAGCCTGGCTTATACCAAGTTTTGAAGTTGTAAGAAACTTAACTTTGCTTAACAAAGTAAGCGTGTGTGTGTGTGTGTGTGTGTGTGTGTCTGTGTGTTCAAGAAGAGAGTGTGTTTTCTCCCCTCTTCATTGAGAGTTTGCATGTTACATTTTGAATGATTATGTACCTTTATTTGTGGAGTTTTAGATGAAAGATTGGCACATTAACGCCAGAGAAGGGAATCCAACCCACCACTTGTGTTTATAAATAAAGTTTTATTGAAACACAGTCACGCCTGTTTTTAAAATTCATTGTACTGCTTTCGTGCTGGAATGCCAGAGTTGAGCAGTTGTGACAGAGATCGGAGATGGTATGGTCCTCAAAGCCTAAAATATTTGCTGAGTATTTACAGAAATAATTTGTTGACCCACAGTCTGAACGATAGGATCATGCCTTCTAAGTGGCTATGTTTTTAGGAATTCTGGGGATACTGTGAACTAAAAAGACATTATTCTACCCAAACCACTCTCAAAAATGCAATTGTCAACAGCTTGGCTGGGTCTGGCTTATTGCCGTGATCTTAAGAATTTGCTTATTAGATGTTGAATGCGATGACCCTGGTTTCATGGTAACTAAACCCGCACCAGCTTCTTGCTAATGTACTGCTAGTCATTTTATTCAGTAGACTGAGTAGCTTTCAACGTTTCTATGGGAAGGACACTGCTCATTAGTGGATGTGTTTAACCTTCAGTTTAGCTAAAACCTGAATGCTTTCTCAACCTGAAACAGTGGGTATTATTCTACATGTTAAGTAATACAGCTCTCTACAAAGACAGAGTGCTTACCCGTCATTATTAGCTCTGTCCCATCATCATTCCTCACAATAATGCCGTGAAGTAGGTTCTCCGTGTCGCCGTCCAGATTTTAGCACTGAAGCGGGGAAGGAAGGGCAACCTGCTGAAGGTCGTGCAGTAACAGAGCCCGATGGCAGTCTGTGTCATCCCATGAGTCATGTTGGCCCTGGGGAATGCAGCTGGCACCAGCAGGACTTACACCCAGAGGCAGGCCAGTCCTCCTAACAGGTTCTTCCCCGGAAAAAGCCAATGATTTCATTAGCGAGGTAAGTGAACGGGCTATGAAGTAATTAATCTGGCTTTGTGCCGTCGGTCTGAGGACCCTGATGAAATCAGATGGCGAGGGGACGCTTTCTGAGCCTTCAGGTTCTCTGTGCACCCCGTTCTCAGAAAACAACTGTTTTCTCTTATTTTTGCTGTGCCATTTGTGTGATGCACTCACCTTGACCTTCTCACTGGAGCCTTGCAGCCCACGTCACATGGTGCTGGTGGTTGTGTTCCTGCTACAGCTGAGGGGACAGCTTGGTGTCAGAGTCCCCTGTGCTCTGCATGGCTCCTTGGCCTCCTTCCCAGTTCTCACTGCAGGGTGCCCTGGCTCCTGTGCATTGAACTCTGGGTAGCGCACATTGTCTCCACCGTCAGGAACCTTCCAGTCTTATTGGGGAGCAAGCCACATACATAATGCCGGTATAGCCAGTGCTTGGGGTGGCAGTGCCAAAAAACGTGACGTGGGAGCCAGACCCTTGGATTGTGGAGGAGGGGGAGTGTCACTGTGTGGGAGGTGGGCTATGTAGAGTGGGGGTAGAATCTGGAGGTGCCGGCCTGAGAGTATGCCTGGGAGGGCAAGGTGTGAGCCAGTGCATGTGCACATGTGCGTGTGTGCACACCCTCCCTCCACACCCCGGACAGAGGAGGGACTGAGTGGGTAGAGCTGGCTGGAGGCAAGCACCGTGCAGGGGACAAGTAGGTGATGAGATCTTTAGCATAGGACCCATCTTGTGTGCGGGCCATGAGGAAGATACTTAGAGACAATTAATGGCCACTCTCGTTTTTTTGGGATTAAAGTGCAAGGAAACCAGAAACAGGAACGAAGGTGAACGGTCGGGGAGCGAATGTGCCAGGGCTGGAAGAAAGGCCACTCTGGTGACACAGGTGCTGCCGGAAGCTGGGCTGGGTGCTGCTTCCTGTGGCTGTGGATATTATAGAGTAATCTAGAAAGGTCACGGAAAGATTTGTGTTTTAGGACTTAAGTCTTTAAAATATCTACTGATAAAAAGCCCCAACAGACCCTGCCCGTACTTGCAGAGCGGGCTGTCAGCTTGGAGGTTACTGAAAGTCCTCACCTGTCAGTGGGTATGACAGCGAGAGACTGGCGGTCCCTTGGCACTATAGCCAGGTCTGTGTCCCACGTCACCACGCACATGTCATGTAGGTACCCCAGCCATGCATAACGCATGCCACAACCTCCTAATGCTTTGCGGCTGGCTGGATCTGAGCAGTCCTCCCTCTCGCCCTCCCTCCCTGTGACCCCCCTCCACTCCTTCCAGAGCCCCGCCATTTTGCTCAGGTAAACTTTTCACAGGTGCCAGGTTTTTAGATGTAATTTTCTAAAACTTGAATTTCCTGAAGAAAATCCCTCATGGTCCTCCAGTGGGTTTAGTGAATCCTCATCTGTCCAAATGAGATTGATGGCACCCTTGGCCTGCGACCTTCTCCCCGGGACTTCTGCCTGTCTTGTCAGTGCTCTGGGTCTGCTATAATAGGAGCTTCTTCACCCTAAGGAGAGGGTGTTTCGGTCCGTGTGGGCTGGCCGGTGAAGAACCTCCCCACATTTCACCATTTGAAAATAAGTTTAAAAAACGTGCACTGACTGGCCTCACAATCTCATGCCATTGGGAGCTTGAGGGCTTAACTTGGACATCCCTGGGGCAGGATCTGTTGCCGTGGGGGCAGGCCAACCAGTCAGAAGGCTGGGGAGCCTGAAGTTTGGGCATAAACTAAAAAGAGACAGAGATAGAGATGAACATTCAACTTCTGAGCCCATGTGGAGGACAGTCCCTTCCCCACCGGTTCTAGAATTGAAGAATAGATGAAAGGCATGAGGCTTAACCAGACAGCCATTCTGGAGGGAGTTAGGGTACCAAGAATTAGGGTACCAAGGCTGGGCATGATGGTTCATAACTGTGATCCCAGCACTTTGGGAGGCTAAGGCAGGAGGATCACTTTAGGCCAGAAGTTTGAGAGCCAGATTTCATCTCTATAAAAAATAGGAAGATTAGCTGGGCTTCATGGTGGGCACCTATAATCCCAGCTACTTGGGAAGCCGAGGCAAGAGGATCCCTTGAGCCCAGGAGTTTGAGGTTGCTGTGAGCTTATGATGACGCCTGAGTGACAGAGTAAGACCCTCTCAGACCAGGGCAGGAGCAGGGATTAGGGATCCAGATAGCAGTTCTCAGCAATCATCAGCCAGATAGGAGAATAGGAAACGAGGGGAGAAAATAAAATGGTAGATATGTGTGTAAAAATAGGAGAGGAAGATGGCGTCCTCGTTCCAGCTCCTCAAAGCTGGAGGCCATCACCCCGTCCATCTCTACGTTCCAGGAATGCCCGCATGGCCGCCTCTTTCATGTGTCTGAGCACCTGCACCCCACGCCCTTGGCCTGGGTACACGCTTTATATTTAGAACTAAAATACGTGTGTGGTGGACACTGGCAACCCTAGGGAGTTTTGATAGCTTAAGTTACTCCCCTGGGGAGACATCTGTGGAGCTTGCTCTCTCCCGTTTTCTGTGAGTTTCTTACTGTTCTATAAGTTTCTTCAGTACATTCAAGTCTTGCAACCATTTGGCAGTTTAATAGTAAAAGAACTGGTGATATTACACCTATATGGATGACAGAGGGATATGGAGGACATGGATGGGTAGCATGAAAATGACCAGGGAAGTTGTCCTCTGACCGAGGGACATTTTTACTAAATTGGAGCAGGGGAAGGGAAGCTGTTTGTGATCACCATGCTAAAAAAATGAAGTCACTAAGTACAGCCATTTATAGTAATTATCTCCTGCCATTAAATCCTATTTAAACAAGCAGTAAATATTAGCAAACATATTTATTCTCTTCAGTTCCCGACCTCCCTTTCTCAGTTGTCAGGGAGTGGAGAGCCCTGTGCTGAGGACAAGGGGAGCGGGTGTGTGACGGACTGAGTCGCGATGGGTGCTGATAGGGACCACGTAGTGCATTTCTGCAGGGGTAGGAGCTTGGGAGGGTTTCGAGGCAGGAAAGATCAGAGTTAGTAAGTAAGGCAGCGACTGCCATGAGTCTCAGCTCACCTGGAATGGGGGCTTAGAACCAGAGATGGGGACGTGCATGTAGGTTAGATTCCACTGGTCTTGAACGGCAGGGTATGGGGGGAGGATGGAACATTGGACGATTCTCCTCATTCGTTCTGACCTTTAGACGACAATTTTTAAGTACCTACGAAGGATCAGGAGTTGGGATGACAACTTGAGAACCGAGGATGGGAAGACGTGACTGGTCCCAGTCTGCGAGAAGCTGTTTACGGAGGGTTGTCACACAGTGTGATAAATGCAGTGTAGAGCTCCTTCCAGAGAAGGGCAGGGCTGAGCCCAAGAGTGAAGGCGACTTTGGAGAAGGGGCAGCCGGTGTTCTGGGCCTTTGCATTGTGGTGGGATCTGACGTTCCTGGCTGTCGGTTTCGTTTCTTTTATTCTGTTGACTCCCCAGACTTTTAAAAAGACCTGGTTATTCTCATTTTACTTCGATCACAATGGGACTGTTAACTTCTGAACTTCAGTCGTGTGACCCAGTCTGAGATCTTTTCCAACTAATAAAATGGAGTTTTCACACGGGCCTCTGTGTTCTTTTGGTTTTATTATTACCAGAGGCCTCGCATTCTGGAGCAGATGGGTGGTGGGCTAGAATAAAGAGTCACTCCTCTGAGCCATTTCTCATTGAAAATACAGTTTTCTAGCTATATCTCGGGCATTGGACTCTTTCTGTTCAGGCAGGACAGTTGACCAACTCTCTGTGTTGACATACTGGACAGGTCATCCCTGCTAGAAGCTTGCCAGCCTGCCCTGCCTAACACTTTGTCAGGTGTTGGCCAGACAAACCTGCATCAGAATCACGGGAAGGGCTTGCTTGTTGAAGCCTGGATTTCTGGGCCTCATCTCAGAGTTTATGTAGATCTGGATAGGGCCCAAGTGTCTGCCTATCACCATGCTGGTTGTCCAGAGACCATGCTTTGAGAACTCTTGCTGTCAACCATCAAACATGGGGAAAAGGAGTGGCTTGCTGGTTTACCTTCCTTTAGCACGGCCCTCAAGGACTTCTGCAGCAGGCAGCAAGGCACAAACTTAAAGGTGCACTGTGGTCTCCCGGGAGGGAAGAGGGCTCACCAGCCCACCCGTAAGAATTCTGATTCCCACATGCCTACGCAGGCACTGGGCTGTGTGCAGTGTGCATTCAAGACTCTTGACTTCACGCCTCTTTTCTGTGTTGGAGTAACCATTCCCAAGACCAAGACTGGGTCTCCGAACCCTGTATGTCAACCTCCATCTTCAGTCCCCAGCCAGCCTGTGTGGCCATCAGACTCCAGTTTCAGCTTTGTCCTCCTCTCCTGCTGGACAGCACCCCCGCAAACCGCCTTGTGATCTAGAGACGATGTTGTGGAAATGAGGGTGCTCCCGTTTGGGGACAGCGTGGGGCAGGGGAGCAGACGCCCAGAGATCCTCTCCCCCAAGGAGTGCTGCTGGGTGATTAATTGATGTCCTCCCCTCTGCAGGACAATTAAGAAAAGCAGGAGAAGGAGGGAAACGTCTTCAGTGAGACCTAATTTGGCACCATATTGTTTTCTGTTAATCTATTTTGTTTTCTGTCCGTCTGTCCCAGGGGACGGGTGCCTCGCTGCTTGCTGAAGCATGCATAACTAATGTCCTCATTAAGGGCTGATCTGTTTATCAGGGCCATGCAAGGAAGCCAGCCTGCCAAACCTAGGCTCAAGCTGGGGGCTGTTACCTCCCTCTGGGCCTTAGCCCCACCTCATTAAGCTGGTCCAGGCTATTGATTGGGAGCCTGTGTTTGGAAGAGTCTTACTTACTCCATGCATTATCTTGACAGATTGATCAGACCTGATTGAGAACCTCTTAAAGGAACGAACAGCTGTAATGGGAAAGTTGGACTCTGTCATCCGTTAGGATGATTCTGGGAGCGAGAAGAACAAGGCTGACATCTTGGAGCAATTGTATTTACAATTAACATGGTTGGAAACGATTGCCTCTATTGATCCCCCCTTCCTGCAATTACAGCCCCATTGTTTACATTCCAGCACTTCAGTTATAAAAAGGAAATTCAATAATTATTGCATTATTTAAAGTTAAAGTGCCACAGAGTTTGCTGGCTGCGCTTGCTGGTTGATTTAACGTTCAGTAAAATCCATGCTGAGCTCTCCATCTTGAGGCCGAACAATATCGGCTTTTAATGAGACTTAAAAAGGGGTGGGGGGAGGAGAGCAAAAGCCGATGCTCGGGATGTTTGTGTGGGTTATTTATGGGGGGGGGGACCCAAAAGCAGAGCAGAGAAACTAGCCTTGTCATCATTCGCAAAACTCTGTCCCTCTGGCCACGTGGTTGTCCACTCTTCACGCAGCTGTGCCCTGGCCTCTTGACGCAGACTCAGCTCTGCTTCCGCAAAGAAGCACTTCCCTCTTTCATTCCATTGGTCCCCTTTGCCCCTCCCACAAGTGTCGCTGTCTCTTTCAACCTTCAGCAAAACTCGTGGACTTTTTCAGGAGAAAGGCAGCCCGATGTTTGACGCCAAAGGCATTTGTTTGGGGAGAATTTTTCTGCCCTCTTCCATCACTTTCCCATTTTCTCTTTTAGGGGAAAAGCATAAAAGTAAAAAATTAAGTGCCTCTTACAAGGAAGGAGTCAACTTGTGGGTGTCCCATGTCCCCTGCCTGTGTGACACCAGTGGCCAGACCCTGCTGTCTTCTCCCATCGTGCAGGTGCTGAGGGTGTTTGCCAGCAAATCATGGGAGCTCTGGAGAGGCCGCTGGGTCTGAGCACCACATTCAGGCTCTCAGCAGCAGCCAGAAGGTTGAAAAGTGTGGGAGGAATTTTTTTAAAGGTTATTATATTTTTCTTGCCTTTGGTTGATACTTATCCATGGGCTCGATTCCAGCAAGACGTCTGGGCAGGTGCACGCACCAGGGAGCTGTGCAAGGGAGGGGAAAAGGACGCCTCGTGCTTTGCCATCGAGAGAGTCACCAGGAAATCTTAGAACGCAGGTGTGAAACGAGAGAGGAAAATGAACGGAGCCAGTTCTGACTTTTATGAAGTATCTGGAGCAGGCCGGTATCGGGCAGCTGCCTGCAGGTGACTTTTTCATTAAGAAGGTGAATTTTTGGGTGCAGGCACTATGATTTATCAAGTGCAGTTGGCTAGAATCTGAAATGCTTGACGGGAAAAGGCAAGTGCAGAGATTTTAGGTCTCAGAAGTTTTCCTACCTATAGCAGACCACCTCCATGCATTCTGACTTAGGGTCTCTGTGGTCTGAGCCAGAGCAGTGGCGGATCTCCGAGGGTGGTCCCAGACCAGCAGCATTGCTGCATCACCTGGGAGATTGTTGGAAATGCAAATTCCTGGGCTGAGCTCCAGACCTGTGGGATCAGAAACCCTGGGATGGGCCCCTCCAGGTGCCTCTGATGCACGCTCAAGTTAGACAATCACTGGACTAGAACACCCCAATTGCATGTCAGCCACCCAGCTTGCGGGAATGTGTCTGCCTATCAGAACTAACAAAAGCAAGGTAGAGACTCACAGTAGGAAGACCATGACCACGTCAGTATCTGGGTAGCCCTTTGTGTTTTCGGAAGGGTTTTCATGTGTCTTCCATATGGTTTTAAACATTGCCTCTGAGGAAGACGGGGCACGTATAAATATCTCCATTTCACACATGAGGGAGCGCACCTGTTTCGGTCACCACGTACATGCTTTTTTGCAGCATAGACTGTCATGAGGTTGGAAACACAAATAAGCAAATTCTTCACAGTGGATTTGGAGGACCGAGGACGTTTCTACCAACCGTTTCAGCTGAGTCGTCCCTTTTCAGGCCCTCACCTGGGATGCCGGCAGATGTGATAAAGGCACAGGGTCCTTGATTTTGATCCTATTGGTGCTCTTGTGAGCAAAGCGATCCAGTAAACAGATCAGGTGTTGTGGCAAGGTCGTGGGCTTGGGGTTAGGCCCTGGCTCTGCCTACATCAGCAGCTTGACTTTGGGCAAGTTACTTAAAATAAAAATCGAGCAGCTTTTGTAAGGAAGAAGTTCTTGTGAATGCTCAACATCCCTGCACGGGTCGTCATCCGTGTCGGTCACAGTTTCTTTCCTGTTAACCAGACATTCCTCTTTGGGGCCTGGCGAGGGTTGAGGATCGGTTATGAGAGAAGTGTCAAATAGCTCTGTCTGGTTAAAATTCATTTTCATTCCCTAATCCCAAAGTTAACTAATTTGAAAAATAATGATAGTAGTAATACTAATGATAGCCTCACTTACTTTGAAGGCTGTGTATCAAGCGCGCTATGTTAAGCACTGTGTATGAATTATCTCCCTGAATCCTCCCAGCAGCGATAGGAGGAGGTTCTGTCACTGTCCCTGTTTTGCACATGAGGACCCTGAGGCCCAGCAGTGTGTGTGTCACTTGCCCTAGGTGGCACAGCTAGAGAGATTCAGAGTGAGGGTTTTCTGCAAGTGTAGAGTGCCCTTCAACCACCAAGTTGAATGAACACAAGCTTGAGCAGCGTGTGTGTAGTGGCGTTTATTTTTGTACAGGAACTTAAACTTGTGAGAACCAGAAAGTAGTGGTAGGGGAGAAGTGCTTCTTAGGAATGAAAAAAGTTATTCTTGCTAATATACCCTCCTAGCAAAGCGAGTGATATTCAGATCCTGAGAGCTCCGGGTACGTTTCTGGTGAGTGGTCAGTTTGAGGTTAGCCTTGGGGACCCACTTTGTTGATTTCCCGCTCCCCTACGCTCCCATCATCTTCTGAGTTCTGCTACATGCACATTTGACCATGGTGGAAACCAACCCTCCATTTGCTTGTGATGATGCTCTGACGTGCCACTTCCTTCAGGAAGGAGGACCTCAGTGTGCCTGATATTTTACTCCCCAATGTGGAGTCAGAGTTTCCACACTCTGCTCTGCAGTTTTCCTAACAGAGGGAAGAAAATCTGTTGTGTGAAGCCATCAGCATTCCATGAGGGTCCATATTTGTGTTTTTCCATAAAAGATGCAAAGCTGGCTGGGCGCAGTGGTTCATGCCTCTAATCCTAGCACTCTGGGAGGCCGAGGCAGGCAGGTCCTTTGAGACCAGCCTGAGCAAGAGTGAGATCCTGTCTCTACTAAAATAGAAAAATCAGCTGGGATTTGTGGCAAGCACCTGTAGTCCCAGGTACTCGGGAAGCTGAGGCATGAAGATTGCTTGAGCCCAAGAGTTTGAGGTTACTATGAGCTATGATGACATCATGACACTCTACTCCATGGTGACAGAGAGAGACTCTTGTCTCCTCGCTCCCCTAAAAAAGATTCAAAGCCAAGGCAGATACAACTTATGGATAGTTACAGATTTAGACTATAATTTTCCTTTCAGAATTTACTTCTTAGGGCCACTCATATTGAGACTTTTGAATCAGGAAATGCCATTCATGTAAGGGAAAAGGTAACAGGAATGGGAAGTCTGAACTGGCCTTGGATTTTGGGTACTGAGAATGAGCAGCCATGGCTTGTTCCAGGGTATAAGGAGTCTGGCCTAGAAACCAGAAAATAGGTCAGAGCAACCCAAATGGATTGGTCTCAGGGAACATTTTTATTTCCTTTCACTTTTTTCTTACAAATCATGGTTGGGGCTTATATCTTATGGTGTCTGCAGGGACCCTACAGTGAAATAGGACTAAATTAGCATGTGTCAAGGACAAGGGCATGAACAGATGAAAAGCCAACATTAAACAGATTATACATATATATTTAGGTGAACCTTCTGGGTGTCTTCCTAAAAATATGGTATTAAATTTGGAACACTGATTAAAAAGTTAACTGTCCCCACCACTGGTTGCATTATACCTGAAAGGATATATATATATTTTTTTTCTTTTAGACATTCAAGGTGGATACCTGGTCTGGGGAGTCTCAGGTTTCAGAAAGCACTAGGAGTCAGTACAGTGCAGTTTGATGGCAATGGACTTGGAACCAAGTCCCAGGACCAGTCCTGTTTCTCCCAAGCTCTGTGCGACCTTGGGGGTGTCACATGACTGTCTTGAGCTTTGAGTTCCTCCAAGGATGGGAGCCAAATGCTACCCACGTCACAGGACTATACTGAGAAAACGAAAAAGTTTGTGCAGAGGTGTGGTTGTTAGTGGATGCTGTGCGTGCATCCACTTCAGGTGTCCAAAGAGAATGGACACCTGTTCTTGTAGGGAATCATCACACTGACTCTGGGTCCCCTCCTCTTCCCAGGCCTTCTCCCCAGATTGTTGAGATTTCATAGTCCTCTCTCCGCAAGGAGACGATAAAGCTCTTGGCATGCTGTGGTTAGTGGTCTTTCCCTACAGAGGGGTGGTGTACAGAGGCCGCTTCCGTTGTGGGTTTCTATGGGCCGAGGGAAATTGCAGACAGGCCCTCCTGCCTGCCTTTGCCTAGGTGGCCTTCAGAGCCCGACAGGTACCTCAGGGGCCTTCTGGGACATCCCATCCTTGAGTTTTTTCCTTCTCCACTTGGTAGAAGGTATCTGGCAGCCCCAAGGGTATCCCGTTTGCTCTTTGGGATTGCACTGGGACTAGGAGGGGAGGTGTGTTTATAGTAACAGGTGCTGTTCCCTGAGGAAGTGTCATTTGTCGGGTGTGTGTATGTGTGTATGTCAGAATATACTTTGTCCATTTCTACTTTAAAGGGGAGGCTTTGACAAAACCTGATCAATATTTCGCATTCCATGCCTGAAGAACCAGATGTTAGAAGTTTCCTATTGTTGGGGAGGAGGAGGGCGCTGGGGCCCCTCCTGATTTATAGAAATCAATGTTCTCTGACAGAAGTTGGTTAGTTTTCCTGGGAAACAAGTAACAGGAACACATTTTTTTGATTTTCACGATGAATTATTTTCTAACGAGAGCCCTCTCTTCATGTCTTTGACTTTCAGCGTTTGGCCCGGGTGAACGAGCACTACATACTAATGGGGTGGAATCCCACCAAGTCGTGAAGCCCGGGCTCTGCTCTTCCCTTTTTTTCTAAATTATTAATTTGCTTTTTGCACTCAGCTTTACACACCAGGCTCTTTATCGGAGCTGCCTCTGGTTGCAGCCAGGGCTTTGCTGTTCTGAGTTATTCTCCCCGAACCGGACCTAGGAGGGAAGTCACAGAGACAGCTTTAGGACAGCAGATGTTTCCTCATCAGGAGCCCAATGGGAGCGTCATCTTCCAGCTAAATAGAGAGTGGGGACTGGGGGGAGGGCCTTTTAAAACACATAGCTGTAACAAGATTCGGAAGAGATGTGAGAAAAGGTCCCTTTGCCCAACGCAAGTGAGCCTGCCCAAGCTTCATTGCCAGCCCTGGGCGCTAACCCCCTAACATGTGCCATCAGATTCCCAGATTGCTCCAGGTGGGGACAGTCTGTACTGTGCTGCTCAGTGGTGGTTTGGAGGAGCCAGAGATGGTTGGACTTTTCCTGCTCTCGTTTAACTTCCTCCTGACAGGCCACTGTGCTTCTCTGTGATTTCAGAAAGTGAATCCCCTTGCCAAGCATAGAAGTTTCTGTTTGGGAAAACGACCACACTTCTGCACTTCCTGTACCCAGTCTTTTACAGGTGCTTTTTAAATGAGCCCATGGAATTGGGGGTTGGAAAGACTGGCTGGCCCACGTGAGTTTGGGTAGAACTGAGTTGCCCCTTTGCTTAGCGAGGTTGCCCCTTTCTTGATTAACAGGTTAGGTGTCCTCATTAGTAGTTTGTGGGAAGAGACTGATTCTTCTTGAGTGAGTTAGGAGGCCCCTGCAATTTTCAGGGGTTTACTTTCAAAAAGGTCCTCAAGCCCAAAGGACGTCCTCCTCATAGTCCCTGAGTCACAGCTGTCACTGCTGCTATCACTGGCAGGTGAAGCCCCAGGGTTGGACACGTTCTTTGGGCACACGTGTATGTAGCTGTGCATGGTGTCTGCCGTGTCGCGGACACTTTGAATGAAACAAAGTCCCGACACTCAGCTTCGACAGCCAGTTTCCTTTGGTTCTGGAAACCAGAGGGTGGCAGCTAGGGTGGCAGCACCCAGCACAGCACACCCACCCCGGCTCACACTGTTGTTTTGTTTTCTTTCTTAAATGACACGCAGCCTGACAAAGGAAAAGAGTTCAGAATTGGGAGCACAGAGGAAAGCAACTTGGAAAAAGGAAATCAGAACCTGGGACCTCCCTCTCCTTGATGGGAGAACTCTGAGATAGAGGCAGGGAGGGCTGGGGAGCTCAGGATTTGCATGGGAGAAAAATTTCCTGCCTGGCGAAAAGAGCAAGCACTCTGAGAGAAGGCAGCCCCTTTATTGAGTGCTCCACTGGGATTTGTGCCTTGGTGGATTCTTCATATATTACAGTGAATTTAATTAAATACATTGTGATCCCAATTGAGGATATTCTAATTAGCCGGGTCAGGAACAAATTATTCTCCCTCCTTCTCCAAATGAAAACGTCTCCTCTCTTGTGCAGGGAAGGCATGTTCTTGGCTGGCTGACTTGCCCCATGCGGTCCTCATGTGCCGCCTTTACCCTGCTCCCTCCCTCTGCTTCTCATAAGGCAGGTTCTGAGGGTGGATTGTGGCACAGACAGACGCAGCCAGCAGCCAGTGCCACCTCGGAGGGGGAGAGGATCTGACTGAGGAGGGGTTGACCCCCTTAAGGCCTGGGAAAAGACTGTAGGGTATGGGAAGGGTCACAGAGGGCAGGGGCCCCACTGTTGACTCCAGGCTGGACAGCCTAAAAAGTGACAAGAAACTTAGAAAGCTTGGTGAGAGCTGGACTTGTCACATGCAGGTAGGTATCACTAGACCCAAAAAGTAAGCAAAAGTTTGGGTTGGGATGTTATCTTCATAAGCAGGTGTTCTCAAGCAACCAACAGTTTATTCTAGATTTTTTTTTTTTTTTTTAAGTGTTTTAGAGAATGAACTTGGAGTGCAGAGCAAGCTGTCGTGGAAATCTCTAAAAAGAGGAGCCTAAATGTTCCCTAGGTGGAAGAGGTTTTGGCTCTGTTCTTTTCATGTCCTTTCATTTTTTTCTGTGTGACTTATAGTGCCTGCCCATTTCCTTTCCAAAATACCTTTCAAATGGCAGACAGAATTCATGGTGGTCTAAGAGATCACTGTTGACCAACATGAGCTGGAGTGGACCGTCATTCTGGATTGCCTCCAACATATCTTTTTTTCAAAAGTGAGCATTCCTGGTGTGGCAAGGACTTCACTTCAGTATGTAGTCCTGTTGCCCGAGAGCCCATGGATTTGAAGACAAAAGACGTTTAACACCCCAATTTCAGTCCTGCTCTTTTTAGCCATGTTACGTGGTATCCCTGTCTTCAGGCTCAGAGATGGAGATACCCAGCCATTTGGAATAGACCCTTCACATCCATATTGCAATTTTATGCTCAAAGTCCAATGCCTTACTGCAAGAAAACCCAGTTTCGTGGGAAGGTTTGGAAGTCAGGC
The DNA here is from genome assembly GCA_963574355.1 of Loris lydekkerianus. Taxonomy (NCBI): domain Eukaryota; kingdom Metazoa; phylum Chordata; class Mammalia; order Primates; family Lorisidae; genus Loris; species Loris lydekkerianus. The sequence continues at coordinate 55,283 of CAUYPK010161165.1, read as the reverse complement.
TTTAGTGCTGCTTCTTCTCATTTCAGAGTTTCTTCTACCCCCAAAATCCCTTGATGGAATTTACTGCTTGGATTTCATGATTATTTCCTCTGTTGTCTTTTATTCACTCAATTTTAAATTGAACCTTTTTTTTTTTTTTTTTTTTGGCAGTTTTTGGTCAGGTTCAAACCCGCCACCCCTGGTATATGGGGCCGGCACCCTACTCCTTGAGTTTTAATTGAAGCTTTAATCAATATAATTCTTTTGTTCTGAGTGACCCAAAAGCACTTCCTGACTCTTCGATGTCTCCTGATCAAGGCCAGGGCAAACCCTTGTTCCCAGGAATATCCCTTCTAGTTTTTGGCTTCTGAGGGGCCCTGTGGAGAAGTCTTGGGCGTGGACCTGGCAAGCTTGTTTTCTCCAGGCACACCTGTCCTCCCCTCCCCAGGGTCACGGCCTCCAGACAGCACTGCCTGGGCGAATCCCGGACTCCTGAAGTCCTGGTGGCAGAAGAGGCAAGTTGAAGATGCATCATTTTAAAAAAATAGCTCAAATTTAATCGAAGAAAAGTAGTTTTTCATCAGCAGTTATAATTTCTTTAGTGAGCACATTGGTTCTCCCAACTCTTTCTGGTTATGAAATCGTCCTAGGGTGATTATAACTTAGAGCTTTAATTTTGACTTGGGGCCTTTGAGGCCCTTTGCATTTGTACCTGCAAGGTGCCAAGGTGTCCTGGGATATACGTCAGCCAGTTCCTGTGATTGAGGGCCTCACCCCTTCTCTGGCAAGTTTTCTACGACACTTAGTTGATGTATTCAGATTTCTCCTTCTGACACAGTGCAAATGTGCCTCTACATTTTTCACACTAGTTCGGTAAACACAGGATGTGTGCCTGTCAGCATGTGACCCTCAGGGCAGCATCCTCAACGGCCAGCACCCCGGGGCCACCCTGGTATTCCCATTCCTTCATGGAGCACAGGGCATCCTAACTAGTCCAGTCTCTTGGTATCTTGAATCTTAAGCTGGACGAGGATGAGCTAGGCAAGCAGGATCAGAAACCCTTACCAAGGTGCAGGCATCAAACAGAACCAGCATGGGTGAGAAAGGGGACAGCGGCTCAGAGCAGGCCAGGTCCAGGGCGATTGGTGTGTGCTTGGTGTAGCTCCCTAGGCCAGGTGTGAGTAGCTGGGGGTGAGGAGGAAGAGGGAGGACAGGTAACTACGTGAGCAGTAAAACACTTTCATTATCTGAATTTCCTCCTCCAGAGGATTATGGTTTACATGTTGTGGAGGAGGCTCCTCCCAGCTCTGGTTCTCTGGCGCACCAACTATAGCTGGGTTACCTTGGGTCGGTCGCTTCAGGTTCCCTTGCTTCATGTGTACCCGGTAGAAAAATTCCATCTTCCTCTAAGATGTATCATTTGAAATGAAAAAGATGGCCTTTCTCTACCAGGAGCCTGTCCACTTTACTGTGAGCAAAGAAAAGGGTCCATAATGTTCCTCATATTCTCAAGAGACTCCCAAACACAGTGTATTTTGTTCTGGCGTGATCTTTAAGTCCTCTCCCAGACACAGCAGTCTGGGGCCTGTGACTGTCCCGCGACCCTAGCTGCACCATCACCCTCTGTGTGTGCCTGCTTCCTGCTGGCTGTCGGGCTCCCTCTTCCGGAGTTAGTACTGTGTCTACTAAACACAACTGGCAGTGTAATTGTGACCATCTGATAGACAATGTCCATGACATTGACCCCTGATAAGCCAGATGACCTTGCGATATTGACAGGGAGCTAGTCTGGAGAAATGTATTTTTCTGTCATTTTTTAATCCAGAGGATTAACGTTATTTGGGGTTCTTCTAGTAGACTGTAGTTTTAAATGTAAAGATCTGAGTTGTCTGTCTTGTGAAGAAGCCAGACCGCAGCTGTGGCTCAGTGTCACCATCCTAGGATGCTATGCAGGTAGGTTGTTGACAGACAGGCTGTCTGTCCCCTAAGGCAGGGGGCTTGGCTAACATTTTCTGTAAAGGGCCAGATAGTAATAATTGTGGCCTTGTGGACTATCCCATCACTGTCACAACTGTTTAAGTCTGATGTTTTGAAGCAACCATAAGCAGTGTGTACATCAGTGAACGTGGCTGTGTTTTAATAAAGTTTTATTTACACAGGCAGAGGGTTGGATGTGGCCTGCAGGTGACAGTTTGCCAACCACCTAGCACTTCAGAAAGCCACATGGGAGGGGCTCTTTGTGGGAGACAGAATGAAAGTTAGAGAAGGCATGTTGGGGAAAACAGAAGCAGCCCTGCTAAGGAACCTTAAAATGGACAGCCGTCCTCTTAGGCTGTAGAGACATGTCCTGGTGGCATGCCTGCGGCTGTGACCAGGATGGGGTGGGCTCGTGGCAGTGGCTGGCCTCAAGCGGCTTACCCAAGGTGTGTCCCTCTCCTGTCCCTTGCAGCACCTGCAGCAGCATGAGAGTGGCGTGGAAGGCGAGAGCTGCTCCTACCACTGTGCCCTGTGCAACTACTCCACCAAGGCCAAGCTCAACCTGATCCAGCACGTGCGCTCCATGAAGCACCAGCGCAGCGAGAGCCTCCGCAAGCTGCAGCGGCTGCAGAAGGGCCTCCCGGAGGAGGACGAGGACCTGGGCCAGATCTTCACCATCCGCAGGTGTCCCTCCACAGACCTGGGTGAGTCGCCGCACAGGCGTGGGGGGCCGGGTGCACCCGGCCCTTGTCCTTACTGACCTCACAGATGACCACTGTGTTCTGCAAAAAACGTGCCTAGGTTGCTGTTTTTCTTTGTCTCTCTCTCTCTCTTTTTTTAAAAATTATTTCAGGTTAATTGAGGGTACAGAAAATTAGGTTACGCAGTTTGCATTTGGTTTTTCCTTCGCCTCTGTAGCTTAGCCCATCTCTTCTTCAGGTGCATGCTCAGCCCTGAGGAATGTACAAGCTCAGGGAGTGGCCAGTGGAAGAGATTCCATCCCCTTTCCCAGGGTCCACCGGCATATACTGGAGATTTGATGTATTGGTTCACATTGATAGAGCATGCTGGTGTGCCTTGGCCAGTGTTAAGGATAGACAGCTTGAGGCCTCAGAGCCTGGTCTGTAAAAATGAACTTCGGACAGCATCAAAACAAGCGTTTGTCATAAAAGTTTCAGTTGTGATTGGGAGGGAGTCAGCGCTGACGGCTTCTTCAGGCATGCAGGCCTCCAGTGGGAGCTCGCCACATTTCTACCCCCATCCGTCCCATCATTTCTCCTGCGGTCACCTGTGCTCTGCTCTCTCCTTTCCATGCTCTGTGACTCTTAATCCTGTTGGGCTTCATTTGGTAGAATCACCTTCTTTCTTTTATTTTTCTTTGACCTTTTCGGTCCCTTTCTGTCAGCTGGGAGGCACAGAGAGAGAGGCACAGTTCAGTTGTCTCTTTAAAAACAGTAAACCAACAGCTAGCCCTTACTCAAGTCCCTGCCCTCTCTCTACTACAGAATCTTCTAGATTCTTGAGGGAACACTGTGTTGCTCATCTCAGTCCATGTCTTGGCCTCCTGTAGTCTGCGTCCCACTGTCACCAAACCACCCTTGTGAATGGCACCACTCACCATTGATGGACCCAAGCCAGAACCCTCTGGTCCTTATTCTTTTCTTTCTGTGGTATTTGAAATCGTTGCCCTGTCCCTCCTGGAAGCCCCTTCTCTGAGCTCCTGGGGCACGTTCCTCTCTTGTCCCCCAGCTTCCCTTTGCTGTTCCCCATGCCTGTGCCTGGCTCCTGGTCCTCAGCCTGCCCCTGGGCCTGGGCTCCCAGCCTCCGAAGCTCTGCTCTCCTGGTCTGCCAGGTGCCTGCAGACAGTTCCCTGGATATTGAACTCCCAGCTGTCCCGCCAGGCTGCTTTTTCCTTGTGATGGCGCCTTTCCCAGCCTTCTGGCCAAGCTAGAGACTCAAGGCTCTCCTTCTGCCTCCGTCTCCTGCAGGACCGCCTTGGCCAGCAAGCCACTGGGGCCATGTGGGGTTTTAGTCTTCATGTGTTCTGATGACATGTTCTTATAGTTTTTAAAGGCAAAGGAATTACATAAACCTTGTGAAAAAAAAAAAAGAAGCTATGGCCCTCCCCTTTTTCCTTCCCCTGTAGAGTTGCTTTCAATTTTTAGGTGTTTCTTCCCTTGCTTATTTCCATGTTTCTCCACGTGATTCTACTGCTGTTTCTTGCTTTTAAGTTTTCAACGTTCTCCCTTGAATTTCCCCTCTGGCAAGTGAGATTTTTGCTAGGACACTGTTCTACTCATCTGCCCACTTTTACGTACTCCCGTGCGCTATCTGCAGATTTCCGACAGACCCATGCACACCAACACCCCTACCCTGTATGTGCTCGCACACCCTGTGCCTCACACAACCCACACACCTGACACACAACCCGCCAGACCACATACCTCCCGTGCCCCATACACGCTACACCCCCTAACATAGATGCCGCACCCACACACCCCAGGCATACGCACTTTCCCCGCAAACACCACGGACACACATCCTGTGCACATCCCTGCACGCTAGCACACACCTCAGAAACACACACGCTGCCTGCAAACACAAACACTGCACCCACACACCTCCCAGCACCCTTGTGCACGCCACCTTCCCTCTCTCCATCTCCCATTGTGATTAAATAATAATTTGGAGCTATATTAATATTCAGTGTTTTCATTATTATAACTCTATAAATATTAATCACAGTTGAGCCATGTAGAGTTTTATAATTTCATTTACCTTCTTGTACAACTTTTTGTTTTCCCTGGTTTTCTAGGTAGCTATGATTAATTCATGGCTAACCCGACTCTGCCAGGAGTAGACATTTCCTAATCTCCGAACGCTGTGCTCTATCAGCTTTTCTGTGAGCTTCATTTCCTTCTGGAGGCGTCTGCCTAAGCCCCTCCAAAGCCTTCTGCCCACCTGCTCCTGTCCGGATCACCCGACAGCTCCTTGCTGCCTTCTCCATATCAATGAAAGTGCGACTCCCAAGTGGCAGGCCACGCTGCAGTGTGAAGATTTTTCTCTCCCTGCCCCAGTAGTTGAGGTTTCATAGCAGAGTGGAAAGGCAAGTTCTCCCGACAGTCGGCACGAATCATCTGTTCAGGAAAGTGCTGTTGGAGAGTGGGATACTTTCTGTCCCTTGCAGGTCACTGCAAGACTGTCCCTTCTCCTGTGTTCTTCAAATGCCTCTTCTGGTGAAAGTTTAAACGCCTTCATCTGTGGGACTTCAGCTTCTCCTCTGATCCTGTTCCGTGTGGGAGAGTTCTTGGGAGGGTGAGGTGGGCACCCCAGACTCACTTCTGTGCCCAGAGACTGAGGCCGTTGTACTATCTGGCTTTGGGGGACCCTGCGCCCCTCCAGGTATTTTGACCTGTGTTTGCCCCCTGCTACTCCACATTATTCCCCCACTGAGCCATTTCACGGGGTTCTTCCTCCTCCTACCGGTATATTTATTTAGATCTATTTCTCTCAGGGCTCGGGGTTTATACTTGTTTTATTTTTAGCCAGCCCTGCAGACGTCACTGTTTTAATCTTCTGTTCAAAGCGGTTCCCATTCACCTCTCAATTCTTTCTTTCACTATGCTCAGAATTCCTCTTTATTAATGAGGTGCCCCAAACGAAATAGTGTACAGCTGCCATTTCACCCGGGCTCTATGGACTGGAACAAACAGTCCCCTGTTTTATAATGTAATACTTCTATGTATGCAGCCCGCTCTGGAATTGCCTCCCCACACCATGCCTTCTGGGGTTTCTCATTTAATGCATTGTAGTGTTGTGTCCCCCCTCTCCCCCAAGTGTATGAGGAACTTCAGTGGAGTCGGAGACTTCTGTGTGTCAAAATCCTTTGTGTTGTCCTTGGCCTGGAGTCATGTTTTTTCTCTGCACCCTCCCTCCCTGGGGCACGCCCCTCCCACAATGTGGGCTGTGCCCCTGACTGGTGTCAGAGGGACAGATTATTGGGTAATACTTAGGTTCACATTAGCAGGAACTTGGTTCTGTGTTAGAAACCCCTTTAAGAAAAGTCACCTTAAAATATGTCTTCCTTCTCCAAAAGAGGATATATTTTGCCTCTTGAAAATTTGAAAGATGGAGAAGGGGGGTTTGGTTTGCTACCACCTAACAGGCACCATGTAGGGGTACATGGCACACCTCCTAGGGGAAGGTCTCAGCTAAGACTTGGACTCTGCCTAACAAATGCGAATAAGGTAACCTTGTATCAATCTGAAATTCAAAAAAAATTGGGGAGGGGGGCGGGCCGGGCCTCGTAGCTCACACCTATAATCCTTGCTTCTGGGAGGCCGAGTCAGGTGGATTGCCTGAGCTCAGGAGTTTGAGACCAACCTGAGCAAGAGTGAGATCCTGTGTCTAAAAAATAGCTGGGCATTGTGATGGTTGCCTGTCATCCCAGCTACTCGGAAGATAAGAGAGGATGGCTTGAGCCCAAGAATTTGAGGTTGTTATGAACTATGATGCCACAGCACTCTACCGAAGGTGACAAAGTGAGACTGTCTCGGGGATTTTTTGGAAAGAATACCTTCAAGAAAAGGGACATGATAGACCTGGGTAAATTGAGATATTTAAGATCAACTTCAAATTCTGTAAACAGACTCTATAAAACATTCTTAGTTGTGGCCTCCTTAACGTGAGGATCAGGATGTTATTCTTTGGCTACAAACAGTCATCACGTGGCACAGGAGGCATCAGGAAATCCAGGAGCCCTGCCCACACCCTGGAAGCCATGTGTTAATGGCCCTCCTGGCTGTCATCCTCCTATCTAACTACGGAGTTGTCCTTTCCTTCTTTCCTTTCTTCTTCTTACCTCCATGCCACAGTTTTACACAAACACCATCAGAAAGGACTTCCTTTCCTTTCTGAGCTCTGGACCTCTTGCCCTAGTCTCATGTCACCTTCCACAGGTACCAATATCTCCCTGCCAAGGCTGGGGGGTGAAGTCTACAATAGTTTCTTCTCTGCAGGTGACAACAGTATCTCTTCCCATTATACCTGTGAATTAATTCATGTGTTTGCCCGTTAGCCAGGTGCATCACATAACATGCCAACCCCTGTGGACCTGTCAGCCTAAAGGAAGGAGTCAGGGTCAAAGGAATGGGGAAGGTTTCTTCCATCCTTCAGAACTTTCTAGTAGAAGCCAGGATTTCCATCTGCCCCTAGCTGCGTAACCCCTTGAGAGGCCTTGTGTCCAGACACACAATGTCCACGCATGCACACACGCATAAATAGTGGGTCTTCCCATACTGAAAACAGCTTGGAAAGACACATCTCAAAGAAAGGAAAGCCACATACCAGGTGAGTGCCTCTCCCTACCCAGGCAATTTTTTATTTCAACCTGGACTTCTGATGACCGGCTTGAGTGTTTTTTCTGCAAGAACAAGTAGTCTGTTGACTTTGTTGGGGTTGGTCTTCTCGTTTCATCCCTACCTGCACGCAGGTGGCGGCAGCTTACCGTCGCCTGCCGATGGACCGGCGGCAGCTCTCAGGTGCTGGCACTGGCTGTTTGCTTCCCCTTAGTTGACCAAAAGCTCTTGAAAGATGGAGAGCTCTCAGAGGAGGGTCTTGTGTGGGATCAGCTTCCCTGTTTGCTTATTAAAAAGGCATTTCTGGCTCCTTCGCTCTATCAGTGCCCTGGGCTTGGAGAGTACAGGAGGCCCTTTGTGTGTCTGCCCTTGGCCTTTCTTCTTTACCTCCTCCTCCTTTTCCTACTGTGTTTTCTCTCCTCTCCCCCCCTTGCCTCAATTGCTTTTTCTTTCACCTAGACATAGATCCCAAACTTTGCACATGTGTAATTAACTTTAACACTTCTATGTTGTGGGCCTACTATGTATAAGACTTTTTATGAGCTGGGTGACACGGCTGATGTCTCTTCTCAGCTGCTGGTGTGCCTATGCTGGTCAATACACCAGCTCAAGCATTTGAAGTACAATCAGACACTAACTTAGTTTATAAAGGTCATGATTATTCAGAGTTTAAGAGACTGTTTGGCTTAGAGCAAAAGGTGGTGGCCCCCCTTACTGACCCTTGTTTGGCATTCACGGTCATGAATTCCTGGGATCAGAGAGGTGGTGGCAACTAGCCAAGTGATGATGTGATTTTGGTGGCAGCCTTTACTGAAACACTCACTGACTTCGTTTGTTGGATCATTTTTAAAAATCAAGTTTCAGGGAGTTCTTAACTTATACAGGTTAAGAGAACAAGAAACTATACAATTTTCAGCTTTCTCATTTTGCTTTGTCTTTATTTTTCAAAGTTGACGTAATGCCTACCCCTGAATATGAAGTTCATCTTTTTTTATGAATAGCTAAATCATTTACAATTAATTACTAAAATTATATACAATTTTCATTGTGACTTTTCTCATAGCCCTAAAGCGTGTTGTGGCCAGTTCTGTAATTGTGAAGAATCGTTTTTGTAAAGCCGGCACAACTTTCTTTCTCTTTTCCTTCTTATTGTACATATGTTGACAAGGTTTGGGGAAGATGTAGTGAGAAAGTATTTCTCACTAGAGAAGTTAAATGTAAAAGTGCATCAGAACATATTGGGATGGCTGACATTTTGAAACATTTATGGAAGAATAGAGAAAATATGACTTTATCTGTCTAAAGGACATTGCCTGATGACGGACTATTTGGACAAGGGTTGTAAGTTTCAGTGTGTTTTTAGAAGGTTGCTCTACCACGCAAAAGATAAACAGAGGTCATTGCACGTCAATGGAGACGGTAATACTGTTAAGTTTACAGAATAGCGTCTAGCTCGATTCTTTTTTTTTTTTTTTAAGTGTTTTTCCTATAACTTCAAGGTAAGCATCCAAGCAAAGGGTTTGTAAGTGTGTTTTTGGCTGTTTCAGGGGCGGGATCTGTTTATACGGACTCCAGTCGGAGAATGTGAGGCACGTGGTGAGAGCTCAAGTATCCGTGGAGCAAAATCACCAACAAGCTACCAAGAAATAAATCTTGGGTGTCTTTTGTTTTCAGTTTGCCAATACGAAGCACACATGGTTTGGTTACTGTCTGATTCTCTTGTATTTTGCATTTATACAGAGAGGACAGGAGTGGTTCTTGGAGTGTATACTGTCTTGTTTTTCTGTTGGAACAGAGTTCTTGATTTGCCTTAATTAGTCCTCTAACAATCTACAAAGGTCAGTGCCAATTGCCTGTTCATTTACATTTGCAATTGTGATGGCTTCTGATTACATATTCCTCATCTTAGTCCTTCCTGAGTACATGAGAGCGTGTCCTCCCCTCCCCTGCCTCCCACACCACACTCCTGTGCACACACACACACACACACACACACACACACACAGCCATGTGAAAGCTGAAGGTCTGGCTCCTCATAGAAAGAACCTTTGGAGTGACCGCCCAGCCATCACTGGAACCTCAGCATGTGATGTGGAAAGCCATCTCGGAGAGGCTGTTGCTTCTCAGTTAGGGATATAACGAAGCCAGAGTTGGGCAGATTACGTTGATACAAGGCGAGAAATCCAAGAGCCGTTATCTACAAGCCTTCTTGAACTGGATAATTAAGGGCAATTAAACTTTTCTGCTTGCTCTCTGCAAAATATGCTAACGATCTGGTCTGTTGCAAGGTGGACCTACCCAGGGCGCTGCTGCACTGCTGTCAGAGGCCGGCAGGGCTCCTCTGGAGAGGTTGTGACATCATCAGGATGGTCACTCGGGCAGCAGGTCCACGGTCTGCAGCCTCGCCACTGGCTTCCGTTTTCTCTCTGCACTGGCACATCACACCTCTGTAAAGTTCTCCCTGACCTGGCTACAGCCCCTCCAAGCTTTCACACTCTGCATCTACTGTTCTCTCGTTGCCTTATTTTTATGGGATAGTGAAACTGTCGGGGTGGTTGTGTTGTTTCAGCGCATGATGCTGGAGCACCAGTTGGGTGCTGCCATTCTGGTTAGTATCGTTCTCTGGTGGGGACTGCAGGACCAGTCCTGTGCCAACTCCTCGTGTAGTAGGGAGGGGTGTGCCCCCTCATGACATTACTGTGCCTGCTCCCTACGAGGGAGGGTTGCTTATTGTCACAGTAAAAAGAAATATGGGTACCTGCTGGTGGCTACTGAGATTAGGAGAGACAGTGTATGGAAAGGTATGTGTGTCTGTGTGCGTGTTCAGGGTGAGCACAGAGGGGTCCCCTGTTTAAGAAGGCAAGCATGGCCAAGCCTTGTGGCTCATGCCTGTAATCCTAGCTCTCTGGAGGCTGAGATGAGTAGATCACCTGAGCTCAGGAGTTTGAACCCAGCCTGAGCAAGGGCAAGACCCTGTCTCTACCAAAAATAGAGCAACTAGCTAGGCATGGTGATGGGCGCCTGTAGTCCCAGATACTTGGGAGGCCGAGGCAGGAGGACTGCATCAACTCAAGAGTTTGAGGTTGCTGTGAGCAATGATAATCCCACGGCACTCTATCCAGGGCGACAGAGTGAGACTCTGTCTCAATTAAAAGAAAAAGCATATAACCATGTCAGAGACCCCAGTTGGCTAACGAAGAGTGCAGGGACATAGGAGCTCCCACAGGAGCCTAGAATGTCACGTCATATCAAATGTTATTTTAGTGAGACCTATATCTCAAGCCACCTCAGAAAGGTGTACCCAAGGAACTTGAAAATTTGAAACGTGTCCCTGCAATGCATGTGGGTAGCTGGGCAGTGGGTAAGTGTTTTTGTTGGGGTTGGGACAGAGGAGGGACCTTACACTGCTGGCAGCTGTAGCGGGAAGTGGTGGCCGTCCTCTCCTATCCCCTGTCACATGCGTCCTGCCCCAGCCCAGGCTCTGCACATCACCGTCGGGGCCCCAGTGTGTTTCTCCAGAGAAGTAATGATTTGTACTTGTATCGCCTTTAGGAAAGTCCAAAGAATCATTTCTGGGGCTGCTAATGTCCTATATGAAACTCATTCCCGACCTTGTAGGGGGTCAGGGAGGAAATAGAACATACATCTATCTCTCTGCTTACAGAAATAACTCAAAGGCTTTTTCTCAGTTATAGATGTTAAGGAACCCCCTTCAAACAGTGACCCAATTATAAGAATTACAGTCCCAAATTATTTTTTTTCCCCAAACATTGACTAGCAGTGGAAAGTTTTATGGCCTTGCATATCATCAGCACTGTCTATATTTCCCTGCTTTCTAGGCTTCCAGACACTTTGAGAGCCACAAGGAAGCTTCTCTGGATTCTCCGTTAAAGTTTAATAAAATTTTAAGTTGGGTTTCTCCATCATACTAGCCACACTTCAAGAGCTTAATAGATACATGTGGCTCAGAGCCATCTTAGGGGACAGACAGTACAGATTTATTTATTTGTTTATTATTTTACTTTATTTTTTTGAAACAGGGTCTTGCCTGGGCTGGAGTACAGTGGCATAATCATAGCTCACGGCCGCCTCAAACTCCTAGTCTCAAGCGATCCTCTTGCCTCAGCTTCCTGAGCAGCTAGGACTTCAGGCCTCGGCCACCAGGGACAGTTAGTTTTTGTTTGTTTTTTGTAGAAATGGGATTTCCCTATGTTGCTCAGGCTGGTCTTGAACTCCTGGGCTCAAGTCATCCTCCTGCCTCAGCTTCCTAAAGTGCTGGGATTACAGGCGTGGACCATCACACCCAGCCTGACAGTACAGATTTATGGAACAGTTCAGAATGTTCTGTAGGACCGTGCTGGGCCCTTCCCTGGGATCTCTCAAATTTTCTGTAGGCTCAGACTAGGTTTGGGCTATAGTCATCACAATAATTTTCAACTTGGGGTTTAAAGTAGCGTGGCTTCTGCCACCTGCCTGCATTCTGCCAGCCAGGATGGGTAGATACTCCGTCTTGCTTGTCTCTCTCTCTTTCTCCTTTTCTTCTTTGTTTTTCTCAGTATGGGAATAAGGTCTTCAATTAGGCATTTAATTTAGATTTTTGCCACTTACTTCTTATTCCATTAGCAGTTTTGAGGGACTTTGAAAGGACTTTGTAAAGATGTGTTTATCAGAGTGGATGTTAAGTCCTATAGTTCTATATGTCAAGGCTGTCTTGAGACCTTTTGTGTATATGTTAATTAAAGTAGCTACTTAATGCTTTTAAAAGACTCTTGACCTCTGCTCTAATTACAATATTAAAAATCAGACAGAGCACAATCGTCTTGGCACAGGCCTGTCTTTTGTTTTAGCCTAAAATTTAATCCAAAATCATCATGTTATGAACTCAAAAGAAGAATGTGTGCATTTTTCGTTTGCTGTTTTCATTGGTCTTAAATCCTGTGCTAGTGACAGAGTTTTTCCTTATGGGCTGAATTACTTTGCCAGGGCTGCCATAACAAAGTACTGTAGACTGGGTGGTTTAAACAACAGAAATTTATTTTTTCACAGTTCTAGAGGCTAGAAGTTCAAGATCAAGGTTTAGTTTCTCCTGAGGCCTCCCTGTCCTTCTGGTCTCAGGTATCTTTGTCTCTGGATGTGAGCACCCCTGGTGTCTCTTTATGTCCTAACTCTTTTAAAACGACAGCAGACAGATTGGATTAGGACCTCATTTTACCTAATTACGTCTCTGAAAGTTTTGTTTCTGAGGTCCTGGGCGTTAGGACTTCAACATGGGAATTTGAGAGGAACCCAATCCTGTCTAGAACTTGGACTTTCTGTTATGGTGGAGCCAGTTTCTTATTTCTTCTTCTGCGGTCACTGTGAGTGTGGCGGAAGGGTGGGACATAAAGGTGGACAGAGAGGTGGAGGGCGAGACCTTGAAGTAGCCTCCAGCAGAGCTGTCAGTGCCTTCTCTGGCTTCCTGTCCCTGGCACGTGGTCCTCAGCGCCAGCTTAGCATGTGAATAAACAGAGAGAAGGAAGGAGACTCCAAATGAGCTGGAAGTGCTCACAAACACTTGCTAGGACAGAAGAGGGGGCTGAGCCCAGTGCCCTCTGAGCATGGGTCTTTCCTTGCCTGTCCTGACATGTGGGGGAATTGCAGCCAGTCACATGGAGAAAGATTCACATGCCCAGGAAATCTGACAGTCTTAGCACCCAGCAGATTTGCCCCTGGTGAAAGTGCTGGAACCGGCCATCCTGCAGTGGGCTTGTGCTGGCAGGATTTCTAGAAATAGAGACTCCTCTGCTGCTCACTGTGCTTTTAAGGACTGCACAACTGATTTGAGTCCAGAGGCATAATTCATTGACCGCGTGCTCGGATGGCCAGGTACTGCTCTAGGCTCCGGGGAGGCAGAGTTCATTGACCGCGTCCTTGGGATGGCCAGGCCCTGCCCTAGGCTCCGGGGAGCCTGCCAGCAGGGAGGAAACACAGCCTGGATTTCCCTGCTAGCTGGCTGGAGGCAGACACCAAATAAACAAATACAGAATGTCAGGTGCACAAAGTGCTGTCCAGACAGAGCTGGTGGAGTGGGGCAGCCCAGGGAGCTGTTTTATAAAAGGAGGTCAGCAAGGCGACATTGGAGTTAACCAGAAAGACGTTGAAGGAGAGTGGTTCCAGCCCAGAGCCCAGCAAGCACAGACTCCTTGGCTAGTTGTGGGAGCCGGAAGGGGGCAGCCAGGATAGGTGGCCTGATCTGAGTAGCCTGGTTCCATGGACCCTGGCACCCTGGCAAGGCATGGGGGATTTGGATCTTCCTTCTTCTTTTTTAAAACAGAATCTCACTCTGTTGCCCTGGGTAAAGTGCCATGGCATCGGCAGAGCTCACAGCAACTTCAAACTCTTGGGCTCAATCGATCCTCTTGCCTCTGCCTCCCAAGCAGCTAGGACTACAGGCACCCACCACAACGCCTGTTTAATTTTTTTAGAGTTGGGGGTCTCACTCTTGGTCAAGGCTGGTCTCTAAGTCCAGAGCTCAGGCAGTCCACCCACCTCGGCCTCCCAGAGTGCTGTGATTGCAGGCGTGAGCCACCCTGCCCAGCTTTGGATTTTCCTTTAGGATGAGATAGGTCTGAGCAGGGAGGGTGGCTCTGTGACTTGCCTGTTCAGGTTTCTGGGGGAAGCACCACTTGCACGTCCACTGGAATTCGGGTGTGAATTGTCTCCTTCATTCCTCAGTAAGGAGCTTCTTTCGCTGAGGAGAGGGGTGTGGCCGTGCCTTGTCTCCAGCAACCTCAAGTGCAGGGACCCCCTGAGCATGGAGGACTCCACACCGGTGTTTGGGATCAGTGCACTCTTTGGAGCTCTATTTTGGCCCAGGGGTCAGTTTTTTGTTGTTTGTTTTGTTTGTTTGTTTTTTGAGAAAAAAAAAAAAAAAAAAAAAAAATCCCTTGGCTGCGTGCCTATACCTCAGTGCTAGGCCGCCAGCCACATACCCAGGGACTGGCAAGTTTGAACCTAGCCCATGCCTGCTAAACAACAATGGCAACTGCAACAAAAAAATAGCCTAACATTGTGTCCGGCGCCTGTAGTCCCAACTGCTTGGGAAGCTGAGGCAAGAGAATCACTTAAGCCCAAGAGTTGGAGGTTGCTGTGAGCTGTGATGGCACAGCACTCTACTGAGGGCGACAAAGTGACAAAAAAAAAAAAAAAAAAAAATCCCTTCCTGGTGATTCATTGCCCACATACCAAGCACAGGAAAGACTTTCGTCCTCCTGACCAGATGAGTTGTCTCTACTATGGTATAGACAGAAGACACAAAGAATGAGAAAGCAGCCCTGGTTGGGGATGTGCTGTGACCACAGAGGGAAGTTGAGAATCCCCTCCTACCCTCGACCCTCTGGTGACAGACGGGCACATTCCACAAAGCGTCTTTGTATGTAAGATCATGATGCTAATTTCCAGAACAAGAATTTCATTTTCTGGATAGTGTAAATCCAGGAAAGACACAGTGGGCCTTAACGCCTTTGTTGTCTCGGCATCCCTGGTGGGGTGCCTGTCCAGAGGTCACTCTCCCCATCTTAAGGCCTTGATGCCCCGCTTCTGATTTCCGTGTCTAGCTGGCCTTTGAAAGACAGGCCTGATCTAATTCTACAGCCGTTTTATTCTCTGTGGACATGTGCCCAGACCCCAGCGGCTCCGAAGACTTCCTCAGAACACATAAGACCGGGGAGATTTGTGCCATACTGTACTGTTTTCTCTGGGCTTTTCTTTAATCGGGAATGTAGACTGGTTTGGTTTTTTTTTTTTTTTTTTTTTTTTGCTTGTTTTGGTAGATGGTGTGCAGAAGCAGGGCTTCCAGTCACTTCTGGAAGGCAGTATTACAGGGCTAATTGGGAAACAGAAATTCTTTTTTAATAGCTATTTTGGAATCAGCCCTTCTGGGTCTCTCTGTCCCCTTAGGATTGTCGAGCTTACATTGAAAGTCACCCCTAGGGAAGGATGTTGGCATGCATCATAGATATTTGGAAAGAATGTTTCAACCACACCTGGCTGCCGTGTGTGAGGACAAATTTAATTTATTTTAAAAATCTGGCCACAGGCAGCCTTTTCTGTTTGTTTCTTTAGGGGGGGAGGGGGAATTGAAAAGCAGCAGCTAGCTGTGGTTTGCATTTGTTTTCTTCCAGATTTGACCAGCCAGCAGAAGAGAGATTATCTCTAAAGGATATGAAAGGTTTAATCATTTTAATTTTGTTTTTATTAAAGTTTATCATAACTTTTTTTTTTTTTTTTTTTCCAACATGCCCCGGTAGAACAGAAGGAGAGAAGAGGAGGTAATATAAATATACACAAACCCCCAAGCATTTGGTTAATAAAACTTTCCAATGGGTGACGCCTTGTGGACAGGAAGTGGTGGGATGGCGAGGGATGGCAGGCTGGCCAGAGCAGGCTGTGACAACACTGAATCGTGGCTGGGATCTCATGCACTTCCTGTCCACCTCCAGCAGACACTTGCCTTGACATCTCAGAGCTTTTATTAAAACGAAAGAGAGGCAGCCCCCTGCTATGGCCTTCTTCCATCATGGTTCTCGAGCGTGCCTGGATTCCCCAGCTGTTTGTAGCTAAAGGAGGCTAAATTTACAGAGAACAATAAAATTGGCTTCTGTTAGATTCTTCCACCCCTATCACAATGAAATATTTGAACCCAGATATTTTAAATTCTTGCTTTAGGCCAAAAATCTCTGAGGTTGCACGTGCAAATGTGTTTTTTGTGGAGCAGCAAAGTTGGGGTAAAAATAGTCTTCAGTCTTGGGATAGAAAAACTATTGCAGCAAAACTGAGTAACCAAGATCCTAGATTAACAGGAGTTGGGGCTCATTTCCCCATTAGGACAGAAAAATAAGCTTATTTCAAAGTTAATCAATTGTCAGAAATCACCTGGGTGAGGACCAGCGTCCTCATCACGGGTGTTCTGTGCAGCCTCCCCTCTCCACGGCTGGGGAACTCTACAAGGGTGGTGACTGTTCAGAATTCCAGCCCAGGGACCAGGCAGGATGTTGCTCACCTGAGAATGATGAAACTGTCTTTACCACTATGTTCTTACAAAGGCTGGAAATTTGATTCGCACATTTTAGACATTGTTTTAAGCAGAGGGATTAAAGAATCGTCATCTTGTTAAACCTGACTTCAACTGGCAGTTCGGTTAACCCTAATATATACCAGTTGTAAGTTTCTGGCTGTAGGAGGGCTTTACAGGACTTTGTGCTCTGTTTTTTTATGGGTGGAATGGTTTGTTTATCAAGGAGAAGCAGCTTCTTTGCTGACAGCTGCCACTCCAGTTCCTTGAGTCAAATAGAAGCAACACTGAGATTTCAGCCTCGCCACTGTGTGAGCGAACCCCTTTGTCCTGGCAGGCTGTGTAGACAGACATATGTTCCATCAAGTTTCCCATGGGAATTACCTGGGCACCTGAGTATGCCGGGGGGAAGCTGTGTTGGAGCTGAGGCCTCCCTGCGGCCTGGGCTCAGAACCAAACCCTGTCTTCCTGCTGCGGAAGGGACCCCTCAGTCATATGTCATGCCAGGGTTCTTGGGGAACATGTGCTAAGTGGTGCCAATGACCTGTATTTTGGAGATTCTTTTGGGGGAGTTCCCTGAGCCAGTGAGGGGCAGTCTTCTTGGTTATGGCTCAGCTGGAACTCTGGAAAGGAACAAACACAGGCCTCTGTCGCTTTCTGTGGGCTTCCCAGGAGCTCATCGCCAGAGAGGAAGAGAGACCCCATGACTCTCCTGCCCAGGACTTTGCTGTGGCAGGTTGGATTGGATGACCACAGAAATTGGTCATGTAGGGTGAGGTCTTGGTCCTGTAATTTTGAAGCTGCATAGATTATGAAGAAAGTAGGAGATGGGGAAACAAGTATTCTTTTGTTTTCATTACATTCAGCTGTGACCTATGAAGACTCCCCAAGAGGGGCTTAATAAGTTAGGGGGTTCAATTATCTCATCTAAGCAAACTCAGGAGGAGGGCAGTCAGGTGCTAAAACGAAAGTTCCACTGGCTACACAGGCACCCCGTATCCTGCTTTTTTTCTGTTCTCGAAGCCCTTCTAATTGCTTGTCACCTCCTCATAGTCTCTGTAAGGCTGCTCCTTCTGAGCTCCGGGCAGGAGACAAGGGACAGTGAGAGCGCATGTGCCACCTCCGTCTGCCTCCTTACTGAGCAGTCCCCCCAAACCTCGCCCACTTCCTCTTCTATCTCATGGGCTAGAACTTGGTCATATGACGTCTTTGGCTACAACAGGCACAGTTTTTGGCCTGGGGTACTGTGCCCTGGAAAACGTGAGCATTCTGTTCTCAAGAAAGAGCATTTATTAGGAAGGCAATTAGAAGTCTCAGCCATATGTCTTTTTTTAACGATGAGGAGGGGATTAAGTAAACAGTGTTATGATTATGTGGTGAGAATCTGGGTAGCCATTAAGAATAACATTCTTGATTAATATTTAAGGATATGGAAGAAAGCTCTATAGACCAAGGGGAAGCAAGATATAAAATCACATATAGGAAACTATGCTCATAGTTCCCTTACATATATATAAATATACTAAGATGTTATCACTGCAGAGAATTTTTATTTTCTTCATACTTTTTCTGTTTTCGAGATTTTTGATAATAGGCACTTAATGCTTTTATGATCAGAAAAAAAGTTGGCCAACTTTAAGGAGTAGAGAGCGTCATAATTACTACCTCGTATGTGAAATATACTTGATGGAAAAAATAAAATGAGTAATAAAGGGGAAAACCTATAAACATACAGTGATAATGGAATGATGGCGAGTAGCTGTAGTGCAGCAGATTCATCAAGAACAAATCCCATCATGCTAATAAGATAAAATGAAATAATGTACGCAAATTCTCATTGAAAAAGGAAATTGTACAAATGCAAATATATATTCTGGGGGCTCTGAATAGACATCAGGAACATTCTCTGTTTTCTTTAAGCATCCTTTTGAGTTTATTCAGAGGCAGTTGTCCCTTCATTTTTGCACTGGAAACACTAGGGCATGTTGAGCTTTGCAGCTGTTTATTAAACATCTGTTAGTTGTAAACACTAGTTGCTCTGAGGGAACATAAGAGAATAGGAGAAATGACCCCAGCCTGTGATCTTTGGAGGGGATGTGAGACACACGTGCACTCACACGAAAGGTTAACAAGGTTCAGAATCATCTGTGGTAAGTCCGAGATGATAAAGCAGGGCCGTCCATGTCCTGGGCCTTCCTAAGTAGGAGGAACTCTTGAGTTGGATGACGGATGGGTTGGCCTGTAGCTACATGGGTGATGGGGAGAAGCAGGCAGAGGAAGAGGCCCCAGGGGGTTAAGAGTATTTCAGTAGTTTGGTCCTGGAATCAGTGAACAGGCCACTCTAGCTTGAGAGAGGATCTTGGGTAAGGACAAAAAGTTAACACTTCAATCCTTCTGGATCTTTTAAAGCTAGTTTCTTGGTTTCCCCTTCTACCTTTGAATGTGTGACTATTACAGGTTTATTAAATACATAAAACTTCTCTTTCCTCCATAATTTCCTAAACAAATTTTAGGACCTATAGAGAAGTTTTTACTTATCGAAATCTGACTACAGAAAGCCTAAAAAAATAGGAATGATACGTCGACTTCTGGGCTGTTTGTGTTGAGGAGAATTGTAAATGCCGTTAAGAGCTCTGTTTTTATTTAACATTATTGTTAATAAAATGGAAACAATAAATAGTGAAATTCGAATACAATCTAGGGTATTTATGCATAATGTATATAATTGCAAATAGTTAAGAAGAGAACAATTGCGTAATTGGACTGAAGGTGTTAGGAATCATTTTAATTTCAATTTGTACTCTTAAAATTTTGTTGTAACTTCAGACTTACAGAAAAGCGTTCTGCATACTAAAATGAATTCTCATATACCTTTACCCAGATTCCCCAAATGTTAGCATTTTTGCCCCATTTCTTGTATCAAGTTCCTTATCCACAATGTCTCTTTTTCTCTCTTTTTCTGTAGAATGCATATATACAAATATACATGTTATTTTTTCTGAACCACTTCAGAGTAAGTTTCAGACACAGCATCTCTTGAAATCTAAATTAGTGTTTATTTCCTATAAACAAAGATACTATCTGGCATAACCATAGAACAGTTATCAAAATCAGAAAATTAACATTGATACAAAACTATTAGGTAATCTTTAAATCGTATTCACATTTTCTCATTAGTGTCCTTTATGTGAAAAGAGTATCACACATCGTAAGTTGTGTTCCTCGGTCCTGTCTCCGTAATATTCTTCAATCTAAAATTGTTCCTCAGTCTTTCCCTGGTCTTTTGTGACCTTCATGTATTTGGTAGAAACGCTAAAAAGGCAATGTTGTGTTTTGTTTAGTGTAGAGTATCAGGAGGTACACGATGTTGATTTCTCTATTTCTTGGTGGCATCAACTTGAGTCACATAGTTATGGTGGTTCCCTCTAGGATGCTCCATTGTGAAGTTACTCTTTTCCCCTTTGTAATTAGTGAGACTCTCCTGAAAAGATCAAGAAAGGAATTGAGAGTTTTTTAAGTGAGATTATTTTAGAAAAGTAGAAGCTAATTAAAATCAATAGGGAGAAATCTTCGGCCAGGCAAAGTGGTGGTCATTAAGGTTTATTTTTAGCTCATACCAGTTCTCTAGGTGATTAGGAAAACCAGCAGGCCAGAGTGTCAAGAGACTGGGAAGAATTTTCCAAGATGCCACTGATTGCTGGGGGTGCAAATGAGGGATGGTGAATCTGGGAAGTGGCAAAGGAAACTGTTATAGCATAGGAAAGAAGATCAAGTGTGTCAGCTTGGCCAGAGCCTGAGGTAGCAGGACCTTAGGAAGGTGAAAGTTAGTTTTATGTTAAATTGTCATTTGTTTCTAGCTCCTTTATTTAAGAAGAAGAAGAAAAAAAAGCACCTTTAGTTCTCAACATGTTCTGTTCCATTTTTCTCTCCTAAACCTGATCTATGGTGCATATTTTTATCTATAATAAAAAAAAAATAAAATAAATAAAAAATAAAAATCCTAGGTCCCTGCTCCCTTCCTTTCCGCCCTCTCTCCTGTCTCTAAAGGAACTACAGGAGCAGGAGCAGCCCTTTGCCCTCGGGTGTCTCGGAAGGTGTAGTCTCAAGTTCACCTTTTACCCTTTTCTCATGCTTGGTTTTCAGGACTACAACCTTCTGATTTTTTCTTTCCCTTGCATCAAATCATTGTGAGCTCTTTCTCCTGTCCCTTCTTAAAATTCCTGCCAAGCTCCTTCCTTCCCTCGTGGAGCTGATTATTCCTCCTTTCATCCTGGAGGCTGCACGTACCCTGGGATCTTTCTCCTGCCTCCTTAGGAGGAGGTTGTTGAGCCTGGTGCAATGAGACCAGCCGTGCTCTGGGCCTGAGGCGTCCCAACATCTGACGGTAAAGATTCCCAAAAAGATCATAGATGTGAAAACTGAAAACCGTTGTTGCTATGCCAATGTGTCAAGGTCACGGGAGTGTGGTCGGTGGCCAAGGCAGAGAGTGTAAACAGGTGGAGGGGCCCAGCAGTAAGGTCTGAGTGACGCCAAGGACGTTCTTCTCTCAGGAGTGGGGCACCCCGAAATGCTGGGGTCTAATAAAGTCACATGCCCTCTCCTTGCTTTGGGGGTTAGAACTGGCCCCACGGTGCAAGATGGAAGAACTGAGAAGGGAAACTCATATAAGATGAAAAGTAAAGGAGGATCTGGGCGAGTGGAACGGGGTGGGGGGTGTTAAGAGGGAGACATTTCTTGACGTTCAGGTGGTTCCCTCTGTGGGAGATGAGGAGAGAGCAGCTAAAGATGAGCACAGGGTGTGCGTTTGGGCCCCACGTGAGCACTGACGCTCTAGTGCAGTGATTTTCAACAGGTGTGCCGAGCCACACTGTTGTGCCAGGAGGGGATCTTAGGTGTGCCACGAATGCAGCATTTTATTTGTGCGGTAGGGTCTTGTAAATAATTAGAATAATGTGCTGTTTATCTCACATTCAGCTCTGTTTGATTATTTGATGTCTGCTTGCTATTCATCCCTAGAGCTGCAAACCTCTGTGGGGCAGATAGCATGTCTTACACCACCTGTCAGCGCCCAGTCCGGAATCTTTCCCATCACTTCGTGGCTTATCACTTCCATGGTGCCATCTTGCCGGATTCCTGTTCCTCAGTGGGCCCTGAGGCTGCCCTGTCTGCACATTGACTTGGTGCGGCTGTTAATACTGTGTTCTTTCTGCTTTGGTAAACATTCACCCCTTTTCAATGAGTAGTGAGAACTGGCCAGAAAAACCAACCAAACAGGTCTGTGCTGTGCCGAGATGTATCATCAGTAGAAGAAAACTGCCACCATGAGAAAAGGGCACTTGGGCTCACACCACATCGCTTCTTTTTTGCTTCTGGAAAAGACTCAGCTCTCTCTGGGTCTGCAACTTTTCACCTTGGCCAGAAATTTGATAGGGAATGGCTGCAAGAGGAAAAACAGAGGATCCAACTAAAATAAATGTGAATTACATGCTTCAACTGGTGTCAGCAGTAAGTGGAAGAGTTTTTAACTTCTCATCAGCTCCAGAGGGCACTAGCTCACAGGGTACCATGTTGCTCCTTTATAGCCTTCGAATTTTGACATGTAGGGCGTCTACTAAAAGGGCGTTTCTTGTGTCTTTTTATCTTTTTTGGGTAGAAGAGACACACTTAAGAAACAGTCTTTGTCTTCCTGCTCAGGACTAGACAGGATGAATGCACTTCTCCATTTCATAAAGTGCACATTTCCAATGTTCTGTTCTGTTTTCTGAGTGATGAAAATGCTGTTCTAGCATTTTCCTACCCTGCTTTAAAAGTGCTGGTTTTTCTAAATTCCTTGTAATTTCGAGTAATCACACAACATGCTGTATGGCCATGGCTGACTGTTTACAGAAGAGAATTAAAGGTGAGCTGCTCACTGGGGTCCCAGATGGCAGGTTCCTGATGCACCTGGGGCTGGGGCTGAGCGTGCTGACAGGATGTGCTGGCTTGGGGAGACTTGACACTGGGCCCACAAAGTCACTTCTGTTCAGCCCTTGGGGGGAAACACTCATGCCCATGAGATGCTTTCTCAAACTCTTAGGCTTAAGTGATTCTCTTACTTCAGCCTCCCGAGTAGCTGGGACTACAGGTGCCCCCCACAACTCCCAGCTATTTTTGGAGACGGGTTCTTGCTCTTGGTCAGGCTGGTCTTGAACTCTTCAGCCCAGGGAATCCACCACCTGAGCTGAAGAGTCTCGACCTTCCAGAGTGCTAGGACTATAGGCCTGAGCCACCATGCCCAGCACAATACATGTTTATTATTTTAAAATTGCAGTATACATGTAGGGGGTGGCCCATCGGATGAGACTTCTCCTTCTCCAAAGATAATGAAAAGTCATAATACGTAGAACTTCCTTCCAGAAAGATGGTCATTTAGGGAATCTGGATATTTGCTGCATATCCGCTATTTGCAGGTCATTTTCTGGTTCCAAGTAAAGTTGGGAGTGTAAGTTGGCAGGTTTGTGCCTGTGTGGACAGGGCTGATTTGATAATAAGGTGTAGGTCAGGCACATCCAGAGGTGAAAATGCTTTGGAGAACCTGTGGGAGAGAGCAAAAGGGGCCCGTAAATGTGTTCAGACGTTGGCTCCAGCCCAGCGCCCGTCTCGTGTCCTGTGTCATCTGCTCAGCCCTGGGGACACCCTCTTGTCCTCCCTTCTGCAGTGGGCATTCGGGGCTTTTGGATGAGACCTGGTCTTGAGAGCTTTTAAAAGTCACATAGGAATTGAGATCCCAGTTTTTCAAGTAATCTGATGAAAGAAATTATTCCTTACCCCAGAAAAATGCACATCCATAGAAAACAATCTGCATGTTTATTTCAGGGATCCTCAACAGCACTCCCTGGAAAGCCTCAGTCCTTTTTTACCTGTAAATGGGGATGCAGGTGCACTTTGGGGGCTGCCTTGTTTTCATAGCACAGTAAAATCGGAAACCCAGGTAAGTGTCATGGTGCTGAGTGTGGAGCCCCGCACGGAGAGGAGGCACACTCTTTCTTTCTGACCCTTCCTCTCTCAGCCCCATTCTCTCTCTCCCTCTCTGTACCCCTGCCAAGGGAGAAAAATTAGTGCCATTTCATATTTGGATCATCTGTTAGAACAGAGCTCTGCCGGATTTTCATTTCATCTGTCCACAATGATTTCTTTGTTCCCTTTTCTCTCCTCGCACTTTGGGCATCTCACAGCCGTAGCTCGTCATCTTTCTGCTCTGCAGCTCAGTACACCATTTCCTTCCTGTGGGAGGAGTCTGGGGAGCACTGAGCTCAGGGAAGCCCTTGGTTTCCCTGTCCCACGCAGGGCTAGCCTGGTGGTGTGCAGAATCTTCGGTGCGGTATGTCCTCCACCAGGGGACCCGGGAGGCCTCCCTCTTCCATAGTTGATACCTCAAAGGACCCTGAGTGGCACAACCACATTCTCGGTTATAACCACAGGGCTACCCGGGAGGTCCTGGGGCCTTGGTCAGTGATGGAACTGGGAAGGGCCAGCCCTAGCAGTGGAATCCTCATTTGTTTTGTGTTGGGGGTGATCCTGAGCCCCTCCAGCCCACCTTCTGCCCCCTTGGCCATTCATGGGTAAAGGGAGACCCCCTTCCCATTTAGTTGCAAGAAAATCTGCTTTTCTT
Source organism: Loris lydekkerianus (assembly GCA_963574355.1). Lineage (NCBI taxonomy): Eukaryota > Metazoa > Chordata > Mammalia > Primates > Lorisidae > Loris > Loris lydekkerianus. The sequence continues at coordinate 31,267 of CAUYPK010161165.1, read as the reverse complement.
CCTGTTTCCTCTGCCTTCTCCATAGACTGTGCACCTCAACTCCTGCCATTGGGTGGGCAGGAGGTCTAGGCTCATTCTTGGAGCTCCTGAGAGAGTGAGCCCAGTACTACTGTTAACAGAGTGGGGTTACGGCCCAGACACCTGACGAGGCCCAGCACAGAGTCACTGTCAAGGTGTAGACTCATCTGCAGTACCCAAAGGCCAACTTGGGAGTCAGTGGGCTTGTTTGTACAATGAGGGTTCACCTAGGTTACCAGGAGGGACCCTCCAAGGGATCTTTCTCCCATGAGCCTCATCCCCTCTGGCCTGCCAGCTTCTCGGCCAGGTCCCCAATCTTGCCGTGTGATTCCGGCTCCACCTGGGCACATGGTAGTCACCTACAAATACTTGGTGGTGGGACTCCTTCAAGTCAAAGGTTTAAGAATATAAGCGCATCTCTCTTAGGTTTTATGCTAATGTCTCATCTTCTATTTAGAATAATTCATTCAGGTGGTTCAGCCGGCTACCACTAGCCTGAGGGTAGGAAGGATGCAGAATCCACTTTTCAAAATAGTTTCATGGGCAGACAGATGTTTGCTGCTCTGGCTCTCCTCGCTGGAAAGGCACCAGCCTGGGAGGGTCTGTCATTTTCCAATTGACATCATCATGACTCGTAAATTGAACACCACTTCCACTGGATTGCCCTGGGCCCTGTCTTTAGAACTCTTAACATCTGGATGTTTCCAAATAGCCTGCCATGCAGATGATTGTTGGCTTTCATTCTTGGCTGGATTTTGACTTAGGCCGCAGCTGTTGGGACTGGAATTGGTGGCCCTAACGTGCACCACTAGTGGGACTTGTAATGCTGGTGGCACATGGCAAGGCCCAGAGCTGTGGCCTCTTGATAGGTTGGCTGCCTCTCTGCCAGTGCTGTCTGGGGCTTCATTCACCAGCTCCTAGAAAGGTTTCAGAGCTTTATGTGTGTGTCTTCGGATATATAACAATCTGTTTTCAAGCTACATTGCTTAAAGTGTTTGGCCTGGAAACACTTTTATATCTTCTTGAGACAGGGGACGAGCACCTCTTAGGGCTACACATGAATACCGGGGAGAGCAGTGCTTGGAGCTGCTGATGAATGATCCATGAGGCCACATCCGTGCATGTGCCTGTGTGTTTTCTAATATGTGTTCAAAGAAGCTGCCATGTGCCAGGCATCTTCAAAGCCTTGGGGATGTGATGGTAATTGTGGGTGGCCAGGCCCCAACTCTCTTGGGGCTGACATTCTAGCGGGGTTTATGGGTGGTAAATAAAATGAAAAATATGTTAGGCAAAGAATTAAAATGAAACATAAGAATATGAGATGACTGTGGCTGGCTGGGAGCCTGTTATAGAGGGATAGGGAAGGAAGTTTAAAATACAGCTTTTATAGCTGGGTATAGCGGCTCACACCTGTAATCCTAGCATTCTGGAAGGCCGAGGTGGGAGGAGCACTTCAGCTCAGGAGTTCAAGACCAGCCTGAATAAGAGCCAGACCCCCATCTCTACAAAAAAAAAAAAAAAATAGAAAAATTAACTGGGTGTGGTGTTGTGCGCCTGTAGTCCCAGCCCCTGGGCAACTTGAACCCAGGTGTTTGAGGTTGCAGTGAGCTGTGATGAGGCCACTACACTCTAGCCTGGGCAACAGAGTGAGATCCTATTTGGGAGGGGGGGATACATTTTTATTGGACAATTTCAAACACACAAGTAAAGAGAATTAAACAACAGACACCCTTCAGCTATGCTCAGCAGGTACCAACTCTGCTTTCCAATTACCATATCATCTTGCAATACATCCCCGGTATATCATGTCACCCATAAGGGTTTGTATCTCTTTTGAACATGACTATAATATTAATATTATTGGATCCCTATGAATTACAAATCGATCAAACAAAGCGTTCAAAATTCCTTGGGTTTTACTTGGGTTTTTTAATTGTTGGTTTGTTTAAGCTCAGTTGCAAACACTGTCTTTACGTTACAGTGGATTGACGTGTCTCAGAAGTCTCTTTTTCTCTGTATGTTTCTCTTTCCACATCTTTTCCCTTTCCCTACGATTTTTGTTGAAGAAACTGAATCTTGCATTCTGTAGGATTTCCTGCCATCTGGATTTTGCCATCTGCGTCCCCATGATGTTGCTTATCGTGTTCTTCTGTTCCCTGTGTCTCCTGGTAGTCACCTCTAGAGACTCAGTCTGGCTCAAGGTCAGTTTGGCTTTTGTCGTCCCCCCCCTGGCTGCTGCTTGTGCCATCAGGTATATTGTCATGAGACAAATGACATCTCGTTTACTCTTTTGTGATGTCAGCAGCCATTCAGGATTATTGTCTAAACCTCCCGTTGCAGTTGGAGTTGGCAAAATGCTGAAATTCTCATTCTGTCATTCTTTTATTTTATGAGCTGGGCTACTCTGATCAAGGGAGAATTTTCCCCATTAACTGAGTTGTTACCCTGAATACGGTGAAGGCAGGTCGAGCGTTTGATCCTTTGCCTTTGTTTAAGGCTGTGACTGGACTTGACGATGTGAAGAAGTCGAGAAACATTGGAGACTGAAGGTCTAAGACTGAGGGTCTAACTGCTGCAAAGGCCCTGGGGTGTAAAGAAGAGCCAGTGTAGGTGGCACGTAGCAGGGAAGATGGGTAGGCGGGTGGCACCAACCCTGAGACCCATCTTTGTAAACAGAGCCATGAGTTTAGGGTTTCAGTGCTATAGGAAACTGCTGGAAGGGGCAGAAGTGGTCTGATGTCATTGACATATCTTTCAGGTTGCGTGGTATACAGTGTGACAGGTCCCTCTCCTCACAGAGCTTACAGTCCCAGGGAGCAGAGGACACAGAAAACTAAACAGAAAGTTACAATCCCATCTATTCTTATACGACATTTTAAAAATAGATGTTGGAATTTCTGGTTTTTGCATCTTTTGTGTCTTGATGATGTCATTTATTTGGAGTTTCCTTGAGGATGTCAGGTTACTGTCTTGAATGACTGAGAGCACTGAGATGTGGGGGGTCATCAGAGTAATGACATAGTTTGTAGGGGTGGGGGGCGGGGAATAATCCCTCTGCCAGACTTTGAGAAGTAACCTGAGCTCCGAGGTAGGACTTGTCCTCCTAGGGCTGCACCCAAATCAGGGTGGCCTGTCTGCTTCCGGGTTACTATCTGTCTCTGTCCCCAGGAGTTCAGTGAGTTACTAGGTATGAGTTAGTAATGTGTGAGTTTCCACCAAATGCTTAGATGGGGGAGTTAATGCCCCTTTATCTTCGCTAATATTATCTTTCTGTAGAGATTTAAATATGCGGAAGGAACACTTGCCATACAACAGTCTGCAACAACACAGCTCTGTGGCTGGCTGTAGGGGGCAGCAGGTACCAAGCCCGTCCAGAAGGATAGTGCGGAGGACACAGGTGTCTGCCGTCTAGAAGGTGGGTTAGCAAGTCATTTGATGGGAAAGGGAAGGAGCAAGAAGAAAACACCAACTGACTGGCTGTCCTTGGCCAGTAAGGGAAGAAGAGGTAGAAAGATGGTGGCAAGTGGTAACAGAGGCGGCAAAGTCAGTGTAATGCACCCACATAAAAAAGTCGTAGTTTTTAGTTACTAGGCAAGGGGTGAATTTTTGAAAGATGTCAGAGGAACAGCCAGGCTTTCCCAGAGATGCAGAAGGGATGGGATTGAAAGTTAAGCCACGTTCCACCCTCAGTGTGATGTGCCTTGTGAGGGAGACCCCTAGGGTGTGGCAGCTCCAAAGGTGACTTAAAAGTTTGCAGATTTTGAAGGAGGCTGTAGAGAGACAAGTACTTGATGTTGGTTAACCAGTGAAAGGGAGTGAGGGAGCAGGTAGTAGTTACAAGTTGTTAAATCTATGGATTCAGAACTTTCTGGATTCAAAACAATACCCGGGAAAGCAGGAAGGGCCGTCGGTAGCACCATCCGGGACCCACTTCTTCAGGCGACCTACTGTGATGGGCTCTATCTTTTGCTCCTTACTCTAAACAGCAGATTTTTCTAGGTGGAAATCTGAATCCGTTAAAAATAATGGATGACAAGACAAGTATTGTTTATTTAAGGATGGAACGCTGAGCAGGAGGACTGGGGCTGGGAAAAGAGGAATGAAATGCTTCAGCTGCTGAGAATGTTCTTCCCAGCCATGCCGGGAGGGGTCACAAACATCTCCCACGTGGATAGGCCAGGCGATACCTCACCACCACTTCGGAGATGCCCAGGTTATGTCCTCTAAAATAAGCTTCTCTCCCTGTTGTTATTCGTCATCCATTTCTGTAAACCAGCGTCTTGGGGCCTGGGGGCTGCTGTCATGTACATGACTGGGATCTACCCCTCCCTGTGTAACTCACCTGACTTCAGGAATAGGAGCGAGAAGTGGCCGCAGCCCAGCTTCATTTTGTTGCCCTGGTGTCCTGCTCCATCCTGACTTAGCTTGCAAGTCTTTGCAGACTGAAGAATGGTCTCCATAAAACTCATTCCTGCCCTGAATTTTCCCTGAATTCTAGTGTTAGCCTATGCTCTGTCGTAATTCATGGGTAGTAAATAGCTATATTTCAAATCCCCAGATGTCTTTATTTGCCTCTGTGGGACACAGAGGAAAGTTGGAGCCTTGTAAATGGACTTCCACATTTCCACATCTGGAATCTCTCCCAGAGATTCTCACCGAAGCTGTATGAGAAGCTGGGAGAAGGGAGCTGAGGTGGGGTGCGGTTTTGTTTCTTACTCCCAAGGGGCCCTGTGACCATAACGGTTGTCATAGAAATCCACACCCACAGACAACCCTTGGCCCCATTTCAACCCACAAAGAATGGAATCCAGAGAACTTTCCTGCCTCCTGGACATGAAGAGAAAGGCTGAGTTGGTGACAGGAAAATAAAGAGGATTGGCCCAAGTGTTCATGTGTCTGGGCTGGACGTTTCTGGAGAAAATAAATCAGCATCATCTTTTTGGTAGAAATGCCCTTCTGTGGATTGCTTTAAAAAAACCTGAAGATGAAAGTTGTGATTTCCTTTTGGAAGCCTGAAACAATGTTGCTCCAGTCAACAAGGGAAGGGCACGGAGGGCAGCCAGAGAGGGGAGAGGGTGTGGAGCTGGCCCAGGATACCCCACGGGGGCCAGGCCAGCCCGTCCGCCAGCTCAGTGACTCAGGGTCTGAGTGTGAGAAGCAGAGGGAGGCTGAAGTCGGGCTGGGCACAGCTTCCTAGATTAGCCGTCTGAAGCTGCCATGCTTGGCTTGGCCCAAAGCTGAGCAGGAGTCCAGGCCACTTTCCGAAAGGGAGGCCAGCTCTGCCAAGGCCGGCGGGGCCCGGGGCTCTCCCCTCTGTGTCGCCCGGGTTGCTGCAGCTCGTGCATAAATGGGGCAGCCAGGTCCACATCTCTTCTTTGCTCAGTGCAAATTGGAAATGACTAACCTTGCCATATTTAGTGCAGCACTGACGGCTGCTCGCCTCCAAGGGGTAATCATGCAGGCATAAATTCGGAAAGTTGCTAAGCTATGAGCAGTCTTATGAGCATTAAAAGTGTCCTCTTTGCCAGAAAGGTCATTCATAACTTGGCTACCCTGCTGATGTACAGTCAGTGATATTGATTGATTAATGTATAAAAGCACCAGATCCATTTGCTTCTATGAAAGAGAATAAAGTGCAGTCGACTCTCTTTATTTTCACCTCGTCCTTTTGTTTGAAGGACATTTTTTTCTTCGTCTTTTTTGTTTTGCTGGCTATGTTTAAGGGGGTTACAAAAAGCCAGTTTCTGCCAAGTAATGTGTTCACAAAGGGAACATTGATTCACATCAGTGTCGCTTGAATTACCCTTAAAGGTTTGCCAAGGAGTTGCTCTTATATTAACCTTCTGTTCGTGAAGGAAGAAATAAATAAATAAGTCATAAAGGCAGCTTCGTTGCTTCGGATTTAGTTTGGGAGCTTGAACTAAAGTAATTTCTTCCCCAGCTAATTGTGGTGACAGGGGTTCATGAGAGAGGGCCTTACTAATTTTGGTGGGGGTGGGATGGGGAGACAGTGAGGTGTCAGGCCCACCCTCCCTCTCCTGAGCCCCCCTGGAGGCCAGATCAGGGCACAGAAGGCTGAATTTACTTCCAGCGCAGAGATTAGTTCTGATTGGCCGCCTTGCCTTTCAGGCTGAGGAGCTGAGGTTCCCTTGCTTGTGCTCCCCACTCAGGCAGTTCACACAGTCGGGTGGCGCCAATGCCGTGAAAACCCTCCCTTTGTCTGGGAAACGAGGAGGTTGGTGTGGAAGGCAACTTTTGCCTTTCAACACCTGTGGAATGAATTAGTTATACAGTCTCCAGAGTCATCCTTAAAATGTCCCAGTTCTTGGCAAACCTAGCAGGGAAGTAGCCTGAAGTTGGAGAAAAACAACTCCTCTGCTGTTGTGAACTTGAAATTCTGTTTAGTTGTTCCTTTTGGCTTTTAAACTTTTTTTTTTTTTTAAACATTATCCGAGTAGTCTGAGTCTTCCTGTTATTAAAAACCCAAATGAGATTGGAACAAACCCAAAGCAAGCTGATTACCATGTAATTTGGTGGGCCTTGGGTATAACACAGAATACAGCATCCTAACTAGTAGTGAGGTCTTTTCTTTTTTTCTTTCTTTTTCTTTTTCTTTTTCTTTTCTTTTCTTTTTTTTTTTATCTTTTCAAATTAATATGAGGGTACTTTTTTTTTTTTCTTCCAGTTTTTGGCCCAGGCTGGGTTTGAACCCGCCACCTCTGGCATAAGGGGTGGCACCCTACTCCTTTGAGCCACAGACACCACCCTGAGGGTATAATTTTTAAGTTACATTTTTCTCACTTCCAGGGTAAAGTTCCATTTGTTAGAGGAGCCCCTCACCCAGGGTAGTGAGCTCTGTTTTTAAGGGGGTCTTTCAGTGACTTGATGAGAAATGCCTGGAAAGATCGCCCAGTGCTGGGCAGGTATGAGACTGTCAAGTCAGTACCAGCTGGCTGATCATCTTGGAGTCCTCATCCTCTGACGTGCTGTAAGGATTCTCTGTAGGCTAGGAAGCCAGGGGGATGTGGAATTGTGGGAAATGAGTCTGCATTTAGCTTCTGGGGAGGTGTGATGTAAAGCATCACCTGCAGGTGTCAGTGTGGAGTTCTCCTTACAGGCTACGGGGGGTGGGGGGGGGGGGACAGGACAGAATGGCCTTGTGTTTGCCATGGAGGGGGGTGTCTTTGTACTTTTGATGGAAGCTATGGAATAAAAACTGGCAATCTTCCTGTCTGAGTGCGTAAGCCCAGCCCCACTCACTTGTAGAGGTCTGTTTCACAGAGGGGTAAAGATGGCCTAACCCATTCAGGAAACACAGTTCAGCAGAACGTGGTCCCCTCCCTTATCAAGGCCTGTGTGGATAGGGAAGAACCATTGTCACATCAGTTTGCAGCTCTTGAACATGAGAGCAGTGATGGCTGGAAGGCACAGAGGGGTTTTCCCTGTGCTTAGGAAGATTAGACATCTAAGTCTCCCCTAGGAATCTAAACCCTTGGATCCAAAACGTACCTTCAGTCTGCCCTGGGCAGCCACCACCTAGGTGGAGTAGAGCAGCAGGTGAACAAGTAGATTGTTTTTCTTCCCTCCCAGAGGTGGTTTGGGAGTTTGAAGGTATGTAGGCGCCTATGAATCCCTTTTAGTTAAAAGAGGTGCAGAGTAAGCTTGCTACACCCAGCCCGTGCTTTCCTAGGGAAGCCTCCTCTGCAGCCCCCAGGGTTTCGCATGACACTTTGAATAATCTCTTCTGTTCAGCCCCCAGCAGTGCAGTGTTACTGATAGTTTGTGGTCTGACCGCTTATATGCTCATGTCAGTCTCATTGGCTTCTCCTTTGTTCTAGAAGATGGCAGGGGAACTACAGACAGGCGGGCGCAGCCATCTAGCTTTGCAGCTCTACGTACACCTTGCCTGTGTCATCCACTACTTTTCCTTCATAGCAGCCGAGCTCTAAATGCTCATCGCTGAGCTAACCCCAAGGCGCTGGTGAAATGTTGGACCAGACAGGGAGCCAAACTAACTTTATATAATTGTTTAATTAAAACCTCGGTTTTCTAATTGCAGTCTAAACACCAGCACCTTTTGTTAATGAAAGGCAACCTCTGCGCTTGGCGAGCGCAACACTTCTTTTCCATTTTTTTTTCCCCCCAACTTGAAAAATCAACATTGAAGTTCCCACTGCGGGGAAGGTGGCAGGTGGTACTTCTTGCCATTGGGGGAGATGTCCCATGATGCCACGATTCCCTTTTGTTAGTCTCTGTTAGCAGTTTACCCAGGCTTCAGTTACCTTCCTGATTTCACATGGTGATGAATCAAATTCCTAAGCCCCTTCGCCTGATGGAACAGTCAGATACCTGGAGAAAAACTCTCGCGTTTCCCTGGCATAAGCATTATTTTCCATATTCCTGGCGCAGGCATTGAAGGAGACATATTTCAATGTTTGCTTTTTAACGGGACGCCTTTCCTTGGTTTTCAGATGAATCTTGGAACCTTTCTCCCTCCCCCTCTGCGGAGGTGATGGGAGCCGGCTCAGAGGATATGCTGAGAATGAATCCATTTTCTTTCCTCTGTCTCTGCAGAATAAATTAGAATTTGCCTGATTTAATAAAATGGCTTTATCTCCCTGCCATCTTTTCCATTTCCAGAGTATTTCTTCCTTAGTGGCCTGGGCTTCTATAATGGATCTCGGCTCTGTATCTCCTTGTTACAGGCTGGTGGTTTCACACGTAACGCGTTCCCCCCACACACTCGCGTGCACACTGTTTCACACATATGCACACCCCACAGCGTTGGGAGATCCTGATGGCTGAGGGTGTGGAATTTTGTCACCAGATCTCATTTTCCCCATCGTCAGGCGCGATGGTTGTAACTGATGTAGAGGTTGGTGTGATTTGCCACCCGTCTGCCATTAACCAAGCCTCCTGGAGTTGATGCGGCCACAATGTAGAATATATTTTGGGGAAAGTCGGGGGCAGGGCGGGGAATTGGAGGGTTGGCGATGGGGAATTGCAGCATAAATCCTCCCAATCTACCCCAGACCTTTTTCTATTTAATTGGAACATATTTATCTCTGTACAGTAGAGCCTTTTGCTGTCTCCCCATCGCCCTCAGATGGACTGATGTGAGTTGGTTGAATGTGGAATGGTTTTTCCATTTGGACTACCCTCCCCACCCCAAATATGTGTTTTAATTTCTATTTCCTAGGTTGATTTTTTTTTTTTTTTCTTTCCATTCTGACACTAATTATGCCAGCTGCATTGGGAGTGCGCACTGCTGGGAGGTACCCAGCTAAGTGTTAAGAAGGGTTTTAAAAACAGGCTGAACTCTTTCTTAATGAGGCTCAATCGGGCGCTCCTCCGGGTGGTTTTGTTTTGCTGATCTGTCAGTTTTTTAAGGATTTAATTGCACTTTTTTCGTATTAGTCTTTGAAATTGGCCTATACAATCTTGCCATAAAATACATTAAAAAAAAAAGCAAAAAGTTATTCATTTGGGTCCCCCACCACCACCACCATTGTTTGGGAATTTTTTCTTTTCACTTTCATCTCCAAGACCATCCTTTGTCAGTCATTCTTGGGACCCAGCAATAATGATGCTCCCAGAATGGGAATGGCAGGAGGGACCCTGTAGAACCTGGATCTGCAGATCTTCGAGGCAATTTCCCTAGTCTTTAAGGCTTCCATTTTTAGGGCTTCAGTAATGTGACTTGGCTTACGTCTCCTCTTCTGGCTTTGCTCATGATCAAGGGCAGGGAGAGACTCTTGCACGACTGAAGTTTCTTTGGGCACAGAAGCGACAGATTTCCATCAAGCAGTGCCAGGCAAGCTAACCAGCATCTTGAGTTCCTTGAACATGGGAGGCAAAGAAAAAGAGACTCCAAAAGCCAGAAGGCAGAAGTTGTCAGGCAGGGGAGGGAGAGAAGCAAGGCCTTATCCTTTATGCTATTATCTTTATGGCATAGAAAACATGCTTGGAGCAATCAGCATGAAATTCTTAATTGCTTCGCTTACTTCTGCACTCCTCATGGGACAGATTGTGCAAATGCTGGAGCTGCCAGGACCCTCATGTTAGCACACTGTCCCTGCTGCACACGCTATTTTTAACTAGTGCTTTGTTTTGCAAAGATGCACAAAGCTTTTTCTTTTCTTTTCTTTTTTCCCCCCCTTTCCCAAGGATACTAATAAACAGCAGAGGCAATAAAGAGCTGCTTGAGCCACATTGGCAGCAGCTATGGCTTATTAGGCTGGGCACCCAGCACCGTCCCCCTGCCGCCCTGCCTTCTGCTTCCTCTCTTTGGATTTCTTCATTCCCTCCCCTTCAGCATGAGTTTTGGCTGGGTGTTTTTGTTTTTTTTTTTTGCCTATGAATTTATCCTGTGAACAAACCAACTTTCCTTTCCCTCTTCCCCACCCCCTGAATCTGATCCACATTCCTCTACTTCCCTCTCTCCTGATGTGTATCTTCCTCTTTGAGATTTCAGGTCCCCTCTCATGAGAATGTAAAATCCAAGAACCAGATCTCGGAGATTTCAAAATAAAATAAAAGTAAACTCTGCTTAAAAAACACTTTAGCAGGAAAGCCAGGCTAATTGTAAATCAATGGGTCTTAAAATGCAGCATCGATCTCCAGTTAGAAGTTTGAAGGGGAAAGCAGTAATTACTGCACCAGAAGGTAGTTTTTCCTCTTAGTAAGTTCTGGGCAGAAAGAAGGCTCATTAGGGCAGCACTTCGGAATCTGAGTAATTAGTTTAAAAAGTACTTTTGTGGTGTTATTCCCTTGGCTAGAAATTATTGGAGTCTTCACAGATTTATGGCTCAATTCTGATAAGATTTGATTTATTATTACAGTGTTTGGTGTGGAGGAACTGATACCTAATCACCCAGGTGAAGATTCAGGAAAGTGTGGGTCAGAGTCTTGGGAATGAGGAGTTTCATGAAGGGTGGGTGAGGCTTGATTCCTGGGTTCCTACTGCTGGTGGTATTGAGTGGAGCCAACTTAGAACCTCACCGGGCAGCCTTGTTAGGCCACCCAAGGCCAACCTAGTTGTCCCTCAGGGGAGCAAACAGTAAGCAGGATGATATTCTTGTCTAAGTACGTGTTAACACGATGGTTCAGCGACAAAGCTTGGTATGTAACACAGCCATCTGAAGTTACACAAAGTGGCTCCACTGGAGGGTAAGTTCCATGAGGGCAGAAATGTGACCTTGTCTGCTCAGATTCCCAATGGCGGGAAACTAGTAAGCATGAACTAATTGATCTGTTTGATAGTGATGCAGTGAATGGATCACACAGCTGTTCTGTTCAGGAGAGAGAGCGTCTAAGGGGCAGGGGCGGAAACCACCGTGGGAGCTTTCTGTCTGGTTAGATTATCAAAGCAAGGGCACCTACCACTCTGAGCACTGTCAGGATGGCAGAGAAAGCAGGCAACCAATTCTTAACGGGACATGGTTTTGCTGCCAGGGCAAGTCATCAAGAGATCATTCTCTTTCCTCATTTTTTATTGAAAAGAAAATAATATGACATAAAGCAATACTTCCAAGTCAACCACCATTGCCCAGCTGTCTTCATTTTGGTACTTCATCTCTCCCATGTCTATGTGCTATTAATAGCCACATAAATGTATGTGAGGCTGTTTCGTGGACTGAGAACTGTGAGGTTTTAAAATTCTTGCTGGAAACTCCCAAGTTATCCACGTTGTTTCTCAACGGAGGCTCTCCAAAGAGTGCGCTCCACTTGTAATCTAGAACTAGACATCAGGTGGAGCAGTGGTTTGTTAACTTTTATCAGTAGAGACCTCTTTTCCAAAAAAAGGAAAAAAAGAAAGAAAAAGAAGAAATATAATTTGCACTCAGTATACAAACAGTGTTTCAAGAGACTTGATAACTGTAGTGATTTTAGGAGTTCAGATTTGTGACTTTTACTTATTGATTAATGTCAAAAAATAAGAACAAAGCAAAGTTGATCGCCATTGTGATCAAAAGTAAGATTTATAGAAAGTAGTTGTTAAATAGTATTAACTGGCTATTTTGTTTATGTGTTTTGTTTTAGTTCATTATTCTATAAATCCTCATTCTCACAGAAGTAATTCCAAACAGTACTCTTATTTATTTATTTTTGAGATAGAATCTCACTCTGTCTTCCTGGATAGAGTGCTGTGCAGTCATAGCTCACAACACCCTCAACCTCCTGGGCCCAAGTGATCCTCTTGCCTCAGCCTCCCAAGTAACTGGGACTACAGGCACCTAACACCACACCCACCTAACTTTTCTCTTTTTAGTAGAGATGAGATCTTGATCTTGCTCAGGCTGGTCTCGAACTCCTGAGCTCAAGCGGTTCACCCGCCTCCACCTCCCAGAGTGCTGGGATCACAGGCATGAGCCACTGTACCCAGCCTGAGTACTGGTTTTTCAGCAGCATCTCTGTAATCTTAAAAGAGTCTTCCATTAAGTGGAAATGGTGGAAGTATTATGACAGGGTCTACACAAAAACTAGTCCACCTAACCTCCAGTGTGTTACATTTCAGCATTTGAATATGCTTCATTCTTCCAGTATTTGAAACGCGATTGGAATCTGAATCTGCTGAAGCTGTGCAGGGTTTGGGGTTGCCTCAAAGAGCAGCTCAGACCCCACCGTGCTGTAGGAACTATACTTTAGAAGTACACTTGGACTCTTGCCATCGGAAGAAACCAAGGCTACTCTTGCAGGAAAAAATCACTGTGGTGTGGAGTGGCTGACAAAGGGCCCTTGTTGGGACATCCCTGTCACCTCCATTGAGTGTCCCCTGCTGAGAATGTGCCACCTTCTGTTTCACATAAAGAGTCACTTTGTGAGTTGGGGAGGCCTCTTTCCCCTCTTCTTCTTTGACATCTGTCAGTCTCTGCTCTTCTGAGCGTGACACCTGGCTGGGACATCTCTCTCTGGTCCCTGCCACCGTCTGTTCAGGGCTCGCCTCTCTTCTGTCCTATGAATATGGAAGCGTGGATGTTCCATGCAGGAAAAAAAAATGTCACTTTATAAACAAAAGGAAATATTTCTGCTGTTTATCCTAGAAGCCCTGAGCCGTGCTTTCAGACGCTGAGAATGATGATGTCCACGAGGCTCCTGTGCTCTGTCGCTGCTTGGCCTCAGGCTGCGTTTCCCCCCATCCCATCTGCTTCACACCAGTATCCTCCGTTGTACCTTCTCTCCTTGAGTGAAATATTCCTGCTTACAGAGTTTATTCATAGCACCAGCACCACTGGGTGGAGTAGTGATTTTCTTCCTTTTTTTAAGTTTTGGAAAAAATGTTAGTCTTTAGAAACAGATCTGGAATAATATTTCAAGCTGCTCTTGTCTGGGGTAAACCACAGTTAATCCTTTTAAAGCACATCTTTAGGGGTAGGCATCCTCCACATCGCCTCTCAAAGCTGTGGCCACAGCAGAGCTTGGTCCCTGCTCTGGTGTTAAGGCCCTGGTGGTCACTGGTTGTCCATGGTCTCTAGCTCTAAATCCATCATCTATGGATTCCACACAACCCCCTGCCACCCACATACCCCGTTCCCTGAGTCTTTTCTGAAACAACCTACCTTAGTTAAGTTCCTACCAAGTGGCAAAATACACACACCCACACACACACACACCCAACCTACTTAAAGACTCATTCCTGTCCAGAGAAATCTTTTCCTCAACTGTAGTCACATAAGGGCTGTTGAACTGGAGTTTACGTGTATTTCAGCAAACATTAGAATGTCATTGTGTGCACAGATTCACGAGGCACTTGTTGGTGACATTGGAGCAGTTGTTCCTAATGTAGTAAGTCCTTTTCTATCCTAGAGCTGAGGACTTAAGCTGGGCAAATGTTTCCATATGGGGCCTGTGACTGGAGGCACTGGGGTGGATATTGGCAGGTGTGGTCAGCAGGTGTGACTGTGGTTCAGGAAGGCAGGGGATTGGGAAGGCTTACCCAGGGCAAGCCGAGAGCTATGGTGGTGGCTTGTGTTTTCAGGCTGATCCCATCATGACCTAGAGTATTATTCCAAGTCCAGTCTGTGGGCCGAACTATTTCCATTAGAGCCTAATCTGGAAACATCTGATTTCTCCCATCTTCTGTTTGTCCCTAGACATACCTCCTCCCCACACCCCTTTCCTCTAGCTTGTGGGCCTTTACATAGTAGGAAAGTTGACTTTTGCATGGAAGGCTAGGTATGCTTTTTTTTTTTTTTTTTTTTTTTTTGACTGATAAGCCCCAAGTGGCAGAGAGACCACCCGGAAGTCACTGAGAGCTGGGAAACTCTAAATAAAAGCATGCTTGACACAGTTCTGTCTTCTACCCCTGAACTACTAGCGAGTGGCAGCCGCTGGCCAGGAATTGATTGCATTAATTGATATGCCAATAAGAGAGCTTGTTACATCTGCCATTGGTTAGGAGGCCAGCTAACAAGTCCACTGATCAATGGCACCAATAAAGATTTCATCCATTAATGAGCAACATGGTAATTAATGTTTTCCATAAACCAATTAGCCCGGCTAGCTAACGCGCCGGTTAGCACCGTGAGTGGCAATGCCAAAAGTGGGCCAGGCATAGGCTTGGTCTTCAGATGGGACCATGGGCCCCATCTGGCATAGGGTTGGGTCTTCAAGCAGGAGGATTTTCTCCAAATGTAGAAATTGTAAAGAAAGCGTGGAGCCCCTGGCAGAGAGGGATGGCAGACTGAGCTTGCCGGGCCCCACGCTGGGCTGCAGCTGGGCCCTACTCTTGTCCCCTGTACCTGCTGGGAAAAGAAAAGGGACCCACTTTTCTCTGCCCCTCCCCTGGCTGCACAGCTTTCCCACGCGAGTCTCTCAGGGGCTGTTAGGGGCATAAATGGAATGACTGAGTTCCCAGGTCACTCCAGTCCCAGCTGGGCACACTGTCCCCAGGGACACTCCCCATCAGCGGCTCACACGCACTGCCGTGCACTCCTGGAGGGCGGGCCTGGGCCTCTTCTGGGAACCATGAGTGAGTGGTAAAGTAATTAATACCCCCCCCCCCCCAAGTTTCATTAGGAAGAAAAATTTTGCTAGAAGAAAGAAAGAAGGAGAAACAGATGATTTGAAGCTGTGCCTTTTTTCCTTCCCCCTTGGTTTTTTGCAATGACATCAGTGGGTTGTTTGCCAAGCATAACCTGGCAGCCCAGCGGCTCTGCCTGACTGCCTGAGATTTCTGGGGACCGAGCAGCTCGCCAGCTCCAGCCGTGGCAGTGTGCCAAGGTGACGTTCCGTGACTAAGCAGAAACGAGGGAGAGGGAGAGAGGGAGGAAAAAGGTATGTGTGGTTGGGGAGCTGGGGGAAAGAGTGGTCCTGGGCCTGGGCATGGTGTGGGGAGTCAAGGAGGCATGTCTGGGGGTCCCCGAGCGAGAGGGCAGGTGTCAGGAGAACGCACTGGCAGGCCAGGAAGTGTCCCTGTGGCACTGGGGGTGGAAGGCGGGGGAAGATACAGGGCAACGGCCATAGATCAGCCTCCCGGCCACAGATCAGCCTAGGAGGCGGCAGAAGAGGTCTGACTGACTTAGGAGGGGGCCAGATGAGCCGAAATGAAGGTGACAGCCCAGAGGGCCTGCAACTATTGAGGAGGAGGCTTAGGAAGCTTTTATCAGCATCAGGGCCGATACTCCACAGCGTAGTTTCCTTTGCATTGTTCAGTATTGACCCTCAGAGACCCCTTGTGGATTCCCTAATTGAAAATTAATACTAGATCAATGCCATGGGCAATTTGCATATTGATCATAAACAACTTTGAAGGCACCGAGTGTGCTGCGGATCAATAGGGCTCCTGAATAGGCTGCAGAGGGAGCACCTCCCAGTACAATGCACTCCCAGAAAGGTTAATGATTTGGGAAGTTCCTCACGGCTCTGCGCGGGGAGAGGCCCCCATGCCGCACAGCATCACACAGACAGTTAGTGGCAGGCCCCAGGTGCTCCCCTCCAAGCCCCTCTGTACCCCCCAAGTCCGGAGGGGGGACGGTGTTGCTTGTGTGAGGGAAGGGCCAGCTACCAGCATTTCTACAGTTGCCTTTTTTGGTGATGGATGAAGTCTTGGGGCAGTTTATTCTGGGAAGTGTACTGTAAAAGGAAGCAGCCAAGTTAAGCCTCCAGTAATTGTTCTGGCCCCTTCCCCAAAACACAATTCTCCCTGTGCTGTGGATGGACTGAACAGGAGGAGGAGGCAGTCTGCTTCACCCAGCCTTCTCCTCAGGCTTCTGGTCCACGTGGAATCCCACACTGACGTTTACTTTGAGCCGTGATGGGTTTGGCCCTGTTTGGCTTCCTGTCCAGTCCGCTTCCCTTCTTCTCTGGTTTCTGCCCTCCCGCCCACGGCTCACGCTGCCCGGCCTCATGCCTTCTGCTTCCTGTGCTGACGTCAGGCCTTGCCTTTCTGGATGGCACTTTACCTGCCTCCTCTTCACTCTTTTTTCCCTCTGGGCCCTCCCCTTCGTTACTCTGGCCCAGGTCCAGCTCCCCTTCTCTCCTGGCTGCAGAGACTGCATGTGGACCAGCTGCCCTGAGGGTGCTCTGAGCTCTCCCGTTAAAGTTCAGCAGTAAAACCCAGAGCTCGACCCTTTGCCCCATCTTGGAGCTGCCAGCGTCCGCAGTTAGCTGGTCCTAGGATCAGCGCCAAAGGCAGCCTGAGGACCGACACAGTGAAGCCTGTCTAGCCGCTCTGCTCCAGCCCCAAGGCAGTGGACAGTGGGGCATGGGTGGCAGAGAGGTCTGTGTGTCACTAGGGGGAGACACCTCTTCTGTGATGGTGAATTGAGCAGACTTATTCCCACAACAGCCAGTCTGAGGAAAATGAGGTGCCCTGCCCCCCGCTCCAAATTCATTGCCCTAGGAAGGGCTGGCATTAAAATAGTTCCACCGAGGTCACATAATTTTACATGGTGGTTAAGTTTACAAAGTCCATTGAAATTTGTGTGTGTAAAGGGGCAATATAGTGCCACAGAGGGACATGTAGAATGGCTAGCACCTAGTTTCTGCATCTGCACAGGAAATGCTCCGGAGCAGGGCAGGGAGATGAGTCCTTTTGGTTTGTGGGTGTCACGACTGTGCATGAAGAATGGTCAGTGGCTGCCCCTCACACCCACCCACCACCTTCTGCATTTCTTCACATCACGGTCAGGCCCCCTCGCCTTGCAGTACATGAAAAGGCTTTGGAGACTTATTTATTTCCACATTTGTAAGTTGTATGCACATATTTGTAGCCTTGCTACTGGAAACCATGTAAAGTTGTGCAGATTGTCCCCATACAAACAGCTGTCTGCTAAGAGGACAGGAGAGGGCTAGAGTCATCCCAGATGCTGCTTAACAAGCAGAGAGCAGTGGGTCACGGGGCCATATCTGCCCAGGGGAACAGGTGTGGACGAGGAGCACCTTGTTCTAACTTCCACGCAAGTCCCTTATGTGTTCCCAGTGCCTCTGACCCTGCAGAGGCCAACAAGGCTTGCAGGAATTCTGCCCAGGACGGGTCCAACTCTGCCCTGGCCTGTCCCTTCTCTGCCCACTCACAGTCATCCAGCAGGCCAGCCTTCCTCCCTCCTGGGCCTTTGCTCTTGCCTCCCGGCCTGCCTCTTGTGGCTCACCCTCTTCCTTTGTTTGGCTCTGCGTTCAGACATCACTATCCCTGAGCTGCCGCATTAAATCCCTCGGTGGAGTCCCGCGTTATTTATTGTTCTTCCTCACAGCGTCTGACTTCCAGTGTGTGCCCTCACTTAGCTGCTGCTGTCTGGCTCAGTCTCTCACCCTCCTTGCTGCCCTGCCCCAGCCCCTGAGAGCAGGGAGTTGTCCTGCTGTGTCCACAGCTGTCTTGTGAGGGCCGGAACAGGTGCTCCATGAATATGTGATGGGTAGGTGGATGGATGGACAGATAGAAGTGTGTATTCTTCTGGAAAGGCCACAGTGGTGTTTTAAAAGGCAGCTGTTCAGAATGTGGGCCTTGAGAGAAGAATGGCCTGAGCTTAGGAGTCTGAGGTTGTAGGTTGTAGTGAGCCATGATAATGCCACTATACTCTAACTCAGGTGACGGAGAAGACTGTGTCCCCCCCCCCCCCCCAAAAAAAAAGAATATGTGTCTTGGCATCAGCTCTCTTGCTTCCCAGCTATGTGACCTGGTAATTTAGCCTCTCTGAGCCTCAGTTTCCTCATTGTAAGATGAGAGGAACGACAGTGTCTACTTTGGTTGAGTGTTGACCCTGGTGGTATTATTTTTTATTATTATTTTTGTTACATACTCACTAATGCCTTAAGTAAATGGTGGCTTTTCTGGGAGCACCACATTGGTTTTTGTGATCAGGCTGTCCATGATGAGGGACTACCGGACGGGAGTAAAGGGGAGTAGTTGGTACGTGGCACTGATCAGCCCCACTTTGTCAGTCCCTGCCCTTTTTCTCCTGCAATCAGGGCGTTTGTGATTGGGGCAAAGAAAGTGGCAGCTGGAGCTCAGGCTCCTGGGGCAGGTCAGGAGTGGCAGGACACGGAACATGGGCCCACATGGTGTGGGGGAGGAGGAGGTGAGCCGGTGTCAGCTTGATGCGGGGCCCCGGGCGTGGCCGCAGCCCTCACCAGCCCAGCAGGCAGGTGCCGGATGTCCCCGTGCATGTGATTACTTTATTATGGAGCCTTTCATTGACTTGGCCGCTCCGTGCTGATGAACTGAGACTGGGGACCAGAGCACATAATTGAGGGAAATAAATTCCCATCACAGGCCTGGCTGCAGGCAGGAGTCCGCACACACCTCCTCTAGGCCTGGGTGGGGAGCGGATGCCAGATCTTTCCCCCCGGGTGTGTCTTTCCTTCTGTCCTGCCCTCTTTCCCTTCCAGACCTTCATAAGCATCGGGTGCAGGGGTAGGCAGGAGTGAGCAGCATCTTCTCAATCCCACCTCTGTGTTCCCTGCTTGGGGTCCCTGTCCCAGAAGTCCTGTTGTGTTTGCACGCTGCCCTCTGGTCATCCAAACTGAGAGCGGGCAGGGACCTGCTGGGGCCTCCCTCATTCCCCTGACACATCTGTTCTTTCTCTCACTCATCCTATCCCCTTTGTTCACCTTCGGTTCCGTCTGTGCTCACTGCTTAGACCTCTGTGAAGACAGAGCTGAAGGGCAACCTTGCTGCTGTTCTTAATTGAAATCACATTTCATTCATCTGGGAAATAAGGCAGGGAGGTGGGTGGGGCAGAATCGTCTGGGTCGATCCACTTGCAGCTGATTCGACACAGCCAGGCCTGAAGATACCAATGTGGTGCCACGAAAGCCTAGCAAGATCTTGAGAATTTAGGGAGCCAAAGTCATTTGCATAGAGCTAAACCCCAAACCACACAACCCAGCCACATGATTTAACCACCACAAAACAAATGCTCTCCTGCATTGCACCTTCTAAAAGCTGGGAAATTAGCAGCTCGTGTCACCAGAGCATCTGAAGTTTACAGAGATTCCCACCTCTCCCCCACCTCCAACCCCATCCCCTCCCCATGTTTTCTGGGCCTTAAAAAACATTTCCTGGAATGTTAAGTCAGCCTGAGCTGTGGCTGGTGACACTGCATAATGGCTGGGCTGGGGAGGCAGGTTGCCTCAGTTACAAAGGAGCATGGGTGGAGTGAAGGCAGAGTAGAAAAGAAATGGAGAGCTCTCACTTGACACCCCCTGACCTCAGCCGGTGGAGCTGAATGCGGGAGAGCCAGGACTGAAATTGCAGTCACTTTAGATTATTTGGAGCGAGGAGAGGCAGGGGAAAAAAGGGTCTGTTGACTACAGGAAGCTGAATTCTTCCTCTGCTGAAAAGCTTATTAGTGAAAGGGGAAAAAGCAATTACTTGGCTTTTGCTAGTTCTCTGCAGTTGAGATTCAGGGCTGTGACAGCAACCCCGTCATCGTACCTTGGACCTCGCCCTGATCCAGAACACCTGGTCAGGCACTGCCCCCGACCCCAGTACTTCTGGGATCCCTGCTCTCCAGAAAAGAGCATGAAGGGGAGGAGTGAGTGAGTGAGTGAATGTGAGCAGGAAAGAGAGAGAAAGGGAAAGAGAAAAAGCTGTGACTGTAAACACCATGTGTTTCTGTTGGGTATCACGTCCCCCCACTGGGCAGGAAGTTAATAGGGCCTAGAAACACAGATATCTGGGGTATTAGGGGCTGGTTTTGTTTTGTGTGAGAGTTTTGGTTTGGTTTGGTTTGGGTGAGCTCATGTTTTATCCTTGCTATGCCTTTTGTCTTAAAATGTTAAGAAAAATTAGACATTGTTTTGAACAACTATGGTAGCACTGTTAGAATCCATTTGCCTCAATAGCACAGCTTTAATTGAGGAAGAGTCCTGGGTCCTGGGAGTAGGAGCCAGCCTCCACTGCTCCCACCGTCCCTGGCTCTTTTGTTGTTTGTGTGAGTGTCACCTTGACCTATTCTTCCCTCGCTGTGTCCCTTGTTCTCCTCCAGATGTGCTCCTTAGGGCTGTGTCGCTAGGTAGCCTGTTGACTACAGGAAGCCTATCCTCCTCTGATCCTTGGTCTCCTGGTCTATAAAACTGAGGTGCCTGTGGTTGGCTTCACCCAGTCCCTCAAAACAAAGCAGACCCTCCAAAGCCAGGTTAACGTGAGCATCCATTCTGCCCTCCCCACCCCCCACCCCACATGGCCTTCTGTACCCATGATTATGCTTCTTACTTTTTCTTTCTTACTATGTCACCTTAGGTAGAGTGCTGTGGCATCACAGCTCACAGCAACCTCAAACTCTTGGGCTTTAAGCAATTCTCTTGCCTCAGCCTCCCAAGTAGCTGGGACTACAGGTGCCCGCCACAACGCCCAGCTATTTTTTTTGTTGCAGTTGTGATTGTTGTTTAGCAAGCCCAGGCCCGGTTTAAACCTGCCAGCCCTGGTATATGTGGCGGCGCCCTAACCACTAAGCTACATGCACCAAGCCCTCACCTTTTCCTTGTTTGGACTACCATGCCTGTTTATTTTTTCTATTTTCTAACACACCTATAGGAATTTCTGGTTTTATCACCTTAATTGTGTCTAGCTAAATTCTACACAGCTAGATTTTGGCCTCTTTTTGCTTATATTTCCATTCTGCAAATTGTTCCTCTTTAAGGCTCAATTTTCCATCTTCATTTCCATTCTCCAGGAACATTCCCTACTTTTTTCCAACCTTTGCCGATGTTCTTTAGTACTTGAGTCCATCCATAGGCTAACTCTTTTTAGACAGAAATGGATCTGGTTTTCCCTACCATGATATATATATATTTTTTAATTTTAAGATCTAATCTTACTTAGGGTGTTTTTTTTTTTTTTTTTTTTTACTTTTTATTTGTTTCATTGGTTACTGTCTGAATCCTGTTCCTCTTCCTCCTGTTTGAAACGTTGCTTGGTAAGTGGGGAGTCACTGACTTTGTCCTTCCTGCTCATGGGCGATCTTATCCCCACCCTGCACTGCCCCTGGCTAGTTCACCCTCACACCTTTGACCCCTCTGGCCCCTTTCCCTGCTGGCCAATGTTGGCCTTACAGAGTGAAACAAAACCTTTCAGTTGTTTCTAGTTTCCTTTCCTTACTCTTTCTCTGCTTGGTGTTCAGAGTACACTTGGAAAAAATTGTCCACTTATGAAAGTTTGGGAAGGATTCTGACTTACAGATTTCTAGTACTTCTCTTCCATTTGCAGTGTACCACAGAACAATTTAAAAATCTAAAATTATTTCTCTAAAATGCAATTGTGTGCTACGAATGTCTGTAGATCCCTTATTCCCTATTGCCTTTTTTTTTTTTTTGTGACAGTCTCACTAAGTCACCCTGGGTAGAGTGCTGTGGCATCACAGCTCACAGCAACCTCAAAGTCTTGGGCCCAAGTGATTCTCTTGCCTCAGCCTCCCAAGTAGCTGGGACTACAGGTGCCCACCACCATACTCAGCTAATTTTTCTCTTTTTAGTTGAGGTTGGATCTCAGTCTTGCTCAAACTAGTCTTGAATTCCTGAGCTCAAGCCATCTATCTGCCTCGGCCTCCCAGAGTGTTAGGATTACAGGCGAGAGCCGCAGTGCCACCAATACCAGCTCTTCATCCAGCTCTTTGTCACTCCACGGTACCGTCTGCCCAGATCCTTGATGACTTTGGCATCTCATGGCAACATTTCCTTTCTCTTTAGTTCCCCATATTTGTTGTTTTCCAACGTTCCCACCATGAAAGAGTCTTGGGTGTAAGTCCAGAATTTAAATTGCTTTGACTGAATTATTTGCCTTGATGATCATGACTGTGTGCTTTTGTGTCTTGAGATACGTGTATGTGGCTGTGTAAATGCGGAGATACGAAATGCAGTGTGGTGCTTTAGAAGGATCACCACCTGATCTTAGGTCTAAGAAACACCGTACAGGAGGAAAAGCTAAATAGATGCCCACAGAGCCCTAAAGCTGAGCCCACAGGACAGCTGGCAGCTGCAGGAGATTTGGGGAGGGGCTGCTGTAGCTGAAATCCCTGCAAAAGGGATGTGGGGTTGGCATTTTTGTTAAGCCCTAGAAATAGACCGTTGTACAGGATCCAAACTTAAAAATGTAGAGAGGCCTTGGACTCAACAACTGGCATTACTTTCGAAGTTCCTGAAAAGGAGGAGGAGGGTCCAAGAATTTTCTCTCCCTTTGGGCACAGAGTAGCTGTACAAGATGCCTATTAAAAATGACAACAGTTTACCTGTTCCATCTGCACTTCCCTCCGTTAATGCCGGAAAGCCTTGCAACATAAACCTTTGGATTTTCCCTGTACCCCAGCTTCCCGCTTCACTTTCTTTGCATTTTCCTAGGAAGTGTCAGCTGAAACACGTCGCCCCCACTGCCTGTTTGTTTCAGACTGAAGCGTGTTTGGGGACTTGATGGCTTTGGAGAGAGGCCCGGTTTTTGACTTGCCACGTGTAGACGCATCCTGGAACGTGTCTGGTCTGACCCTACATGCTCCTGGTGGACTCGGGCTTTTCCCCATTGGCACCAGCAACGTGTGGTAGGCAGCTGAGGACTCCCCAGTATGTTTGGGGATGTAAGAGCCTGCTCTCAGCCACCTCCGGGGTTCCTGTGTGTTCCTCGCCTTGCGTTCTTGAATATGCAGTCCGTAAGTACGCAGTGACCTTTGTGTAACTTTGGGCCTGACGGAGGGAGGAGAGCAGGGTTCGCTGGTGTTTCCCTGGGTGCACCGTCGCCTGAAGTTGGCCTGATTTCTGTCCCCCAGATTTGGTTTGGAAAGTGTAAGCCTTTGTTTGTGCTTTGTTTTTATGAATCAGCTTCATTTACCAGCTGTGCATCTGCGTGGCTTATGATCATGCAAAACGAAGCTTCTTGGACAGCCCGTCCCTCATCCTGCTGCCCGCTGGTGGGGGTGGTGAACTCCTATTTCTGCCTGAATTCTGTGCTTCTCAGAGGCAAAGCTGTTTTTAGGGACTCTGCAGATGCTGTGGGCTTAAGAATGAGGCGACAAGCAGGCTGAAAATTCAGGCCCCTCATTTGTACCCTCCTGTGACTCAGACCTCGGGAGTCAGGGCTTTATTTTTCTTAGTTCTGCTATTTGTTTCCAAGGTCAGAAACACACAGTTTGCCTCTTTCTCTTTCAGTTTGCTTTTTTGCTTATCTTTCCCCCAGATTTTCCCTCCCCTTTGGCATTGTCAAATTGTGTCTCCTCAGCCTTTTGAAATGCCTTGGCTGTGCACGGCCACCCCTCCACCCCTCCACCTCTCCACCTCTCCACCTCTCCACCTCTCCTTCCCAGGCTGTCGTTCCTGTATAGATTGCATCCATCACCCCTGACATTCCCGTCACCAGAGCCATCCCGCAAGGTTTCACTTATACCCATTAGGTCCTAATCACCAGCATTTAATATCACTTCTGGTATATCCTGTTCATTTCCCACACACCCTCATTTGTATAGAGAGGCTTAAGTACACTTACGGGGCCTTCCTTGACTTTTTTTTTTTTTTTTTTTCCCCCATCTATCTATTTTCAACATTTTCCAATTTAAAAAATAAATAAGGAAACAAAGCTTAAAAAGAATTTTTTTTTTTTTTTTTTGCATTAAGCGTATCTCTCTGTGACAAGCCAACTCGGTTTTGACTCAGAAGGAGATACCGGCCTTCTTTAATGGAAACTGTTAAATTTTTTTTTTTCTAATTTACTCTCTTTCTATCACTCACATGTGTTTATCTGTCTTGTCTTCTCCCCTCCAAACGCGGAAGGCTGGCAGTATTTATTTCAAGCAGGGTGTTGTTGAAAGGCACAGGCATGTAGGGACTGCTCGGGCCTCAACACCTGGAATGTCAAAAAGCTTTCAGGCAGATCTGTTCTGTTGAAAAATGTCCCTTTCCATAGAGAAAGGGGACAGGTGGGAACTGTTTCTTCAACCCCCTGCCCTCTTATGTGGTCCTAAACTCCCAATTCTGATCATATCCCCAGACACCTTAGATGCTGCCTCTAAATCCGCCACATGGTTTATGCTGATACATAAGGGTCTGAAGCTTCTTCTTCCTCCATCAAGACCCCCCTCCTCCTCCTGCTAACACCAGCTTTTTTTGCCTTTACCCATCAAATATTCTGTCTTCAAGACATTATCATTTCCTCTCTGCTGTTCTCCTCTCTTCCTTAGTAGCATACTGAGTTGGAACCGTTTTGTTTTCTTTTTTTTTTTTTTTTTCTTGACCAGTTTGTTTTCAACAGAAGTCGGGGCAGGACACCTCTTCTTGGTATCAGGGGCCTTCTATTTTGCATGCCTCTTCTTTCCAGAACATTCCAGTTTGGTGCGAGGTTAAACTGTGCAAAATACTGTTTGAAAGAAAGGAGAAAAAGAGAAAGGACCTTGTCAAAATGCATTTGTTAGATCACGTTTTAAATGAAGTACAATTGAAGGTAGTTTTTGTCCAAAGAAAGGAAAAACCCCAGCAAATCCGCTGAGCTCCCAGAGAATGCACCTCCTTTGTCGTCGTCCTGACATTGAAGTGTAATTTTTCATGGTTATTTGGACTGGAAAATGGGGGGGAAAGGGAGAGATGGCCCTGCGATTATTTCCCATAAATGACAACCCAATCACATCACGCTCCGCTACAAACATGCTCAGGGAATTTGCCTTTTTTTTACATTTCATGTGTGAAAGTAACAGCAACAATCATGGCTGTGTAGAAATCCAGGGGAATTAATCCCTGATGAATTCCGTTTACTTGAGAGTTCTGGGACCTAGCTGGCCTTCTTATTTAGCGTGTATTCTGAGACCACTTCAGCGGTTGGGTTTGTATTTTACAAACTGGAACTCACACCTTTCAGTTATTCAGAAAAAAAAAAAAAAAATCTTCCTGTGAATAGCCACCAGGCGAGTCAGCGACATATTTAGTTCCGTTGTGCTTTGTTGCTGCACATTTACTTTTATCCTTTCTGAATTTCTGCAGGGGGCAACCCAGGTGCTTTTGCTGAGAACACAGATAAATGGAACTTGTTGCAATGCTGGCTCTAGGCGTTTCCTCCCTTTTTCTCCTCTCTTGACCCCCACCCACCCCGGTAATTCTAGTGTGGTTTTGACAAACTGTTCAAATGACCAAGTGGCCTTGCCTGGGAGAGGAAAAATGGCAGGACCCCTCCCTCGCCACACAACGGCAGCATTTTTCACTCATGCTCTGGCGTTCTGTGCTGTTTCTGTAGGAGGGACAGCTCAGACAGGGGACATTTTCTCTGGAAGGGCTTAACACACTGTGGCCACTTTGGACCCATGACGCGCTGTCCTGTCAGTGCTTGTGTTAGAGGTGAAGTTAAGTAAAAAGGCAAATGGAGCCCCCCGCCCCCCAAACACACACACACACACACACACACCATAATCTTTGCGCTCACGGAGCTAGACCGTGCTTTATCCAGCGGGGCTGAACGTGCAGGCTGTGGCTCAGGCTTCCCTTCCCAGGCTGCCTCTCACCACACAAGCCCCATTTTTCTCCTTTCTGTAAACAGTGGTAAGATCTTCAAATATACAAAAGCATAAATGGTCTCTATGCTCCAATTAGTCATTTTTAATAATACCCAGAGTTGCCTTCAGAATGTTGACGCTTACTGCCTGATGCCAAAAAGCAGCATTGATGGGGTGGGAGGGAGGACTGGAAAGAAGACCAGGGTGGGGGCCTCCCCCAGGGCACCTGAGGAGGCAGACACCCCCCCCCCCCCACACACACACACATACACACCCCTTGCAAGCTGGGTCCAGAAACCCTAGGTGCTGTGGCCTCAGGTGTATTTGGTAAATGAGCACCTAGGGGTAAAAAGAATTCTTGTGATAAAAGTATCCTCGTGAAAGAGTCCCTCACTGGAGCAAGGGTAACTTCCGGAGGGCTGAAATACGTTGGGGTAAATGTCCCCTTGGAGAAGGCAGTCGTTAGCAGTTTGGCTACTTTTTCTTTCTCTTTAAAAGCCATCAGTGTGGGAAAATTACCTGGAGGAGGCTGGGCTGGTCCCTGCCATTCACACCTGCCAGAGTCAAGGGTCTTTGTTAAGCCTGGCGGAGAGGAAGGACTTGAACGGGTGATAAAAAGGGGAATGGTGAAGGCGGAGGGAGAGACCTACCCCTGCCTTTCTCACATGCTATCCCTTAGACACAGTGCAGGGGGCTCTACCGGATTTCATTGCAGCCCAGGACAGTCTGCTCATCGCCCAGGGGGAGAGCGTTCTTTTCACTGAACACCTAGGGCTTTATTAGCGCATGGGAGCTCTAATGTGGGACAGTAGTACATGTCTGGTGAGTGAGCACGTGCCCAGCTGTGCAGCCCCTGTCGGCCCCGTCCTCCCACACGCACCTGCCCTCACCGTTTCCAGGTTTCCTGCTAGGCCTTGACAGATACAGCTCAGGATGTCCCACTCATCAGTGTCAGTCTGGGGTCCTCTTGTGATTTGGCATTTTTCTCCATAAATCTATACAGCCTGTTAAGAGGTAGAAAATGGGATGGGCAAAGTTGGCCAGCAATGTAAAAAAAAAATTCAGATGATCATCCACACAGGACTTGCATGTAGATTTGAAAGCTCCCTGTTCTGTGTGCATGTGTGAGAACATGTAGTCACCGTTACTAACATGCTCAGTATAAGGTATGTGGAGAGAATAGTCGTATTTGTAGTAAGTGAACGCACCTTAACTTAAGGGAGAATTTCTAGGATATTGTTGCCCAGAAGACTTAGTTGCTGGGAGCTCCCTCTCAGGCAGCTTCAGCCCAGCCAAGCTGTCAGGGCTGAAAAAACACGATGGAATAAAACCAGAGAGTGAACGTTTGAGGAGAGGCATTTGGGAATGTGGTGGAACAGCTTATTATGTTTTAGATGTGGGTGTCACTGTGCATTTAGGATATAGCCCACAGCACATGTAAAGTCACCTGCTGGTAGGACCTCTGGCCACTGTTCATTGGAATTCCATTTGCCAACATGTTGTGGAGGGAGAATGACATAGTTAGTGGCCCACCCTTGTGGGTGCAGCCGTGAATGTCACCACCACTAGCCTCTTCCTTCTGACTTAGAGAAGGCAGAACTAGAAGAAAGAAATAGGGAACTACATGGGTCTCTGTCCATCAGCTTTGCACATCGCATCCTGTCACAAATTTCTGTTGTAGCGGAATTTTAGCACACTGGATTTTAATGAAAGAAGTGGTTTAGGCCTTAGTAGTCATCTTTTATATTGTGGGATTTGATTTGACCTGTATTTGCAAAATGAAGCATGCATATTGTATAGAGTATTTGTAGCTGGTAGATGTTTCCCATTAACAAAATGCCAAAAGGATTGGACATGCTAGAAAGTGTTCTGCCCTCTTTTCCCAATTGTGCCAGCCAAGGCCAAAGAGGACAACCAGTTGGCCAGGGCATATATGGTGAGTCTCAGAGTCCGGCACCCACACGGGAGTTAGAGGAACCCAGAGGATGTGGGACACCATCAGCGCTCCTCCTGCCACCCACCACAGAAACACCAGCCAGTGCCACTTGGAGATGCCACCCTCCATGTCACTTCTGTCCGGCCTTTATCCTGCCAGCTCAGTGGTGGTTGGTAGGTCGTCCTTGGGTTCATTAGGTTGAAAACGGAAAAAGGAAGCACTTTAACCCTCTCTTCAAAGTGAGCAGATTGGTTATTTTGTTTTTCAAAGAAGAGGTCCTATATACAATTAAAACTTGTTTCTGGTAAACCTCATTCCAGGAAAGATGAGCTTTTAACAAAAGGCTTTTGACAGCTGCAGGCGATTTCATTTTTTTTAATGCCGAATGAAAAATCAATACATTTTTCTGGGTTATACATATTCAGAACAGGCCTGGTATTTCCATTATAATGGAAAGTGGGTGTCTCTGCACATCTCTCCTGTCAGAGCGGCACCGCCACATTTTCCAAGCCACTGCTAAATATTTCAAACCTGATCTGATTGTGGTTCATGACAGCTAATGTTCCTCAGCTCTTGAGCCTGCCGACAGGCAAACGCACTTTATTTCACCCCCACCCTCAAACGCTGCTCCCTCCAAAGAAAAAGGAAAGAGCAGTTTCATTCTTCGGGGATCGCAGATTGGTGTATTATTTAAGTAACATGATCATGTGAGAGCCTTGGGTACAGACACCCTGATTCTTCGGAGAATTTCCAAATTTCTGTCACATCGAGGCACTGTCGGGGCTTTGTCAGGTTTGGGGAAGGTTTGAATTAATCTGCATTATCCTGTTAAGATTTAGGAACAGAGGGACTAATCTTAGTCAGTGATTGACTCCCCTTTCCTCTAAGCCTGTAAGCAATTTGTAAAATACCCCCAGTGGACGCATAGCTAGGCCCCCATTATTTGGAAGAACAGTGCCATTTTTTAACTGGAATGTTTTTCTTGGGTGACACATTCGGGGAGTGTGTGCAGGGAGGTTGAATGCTGACTTCGTGATGGTGCCACCTCTATTTTTGGCTTCTGCCTGGTGCTCCTTCCACAAACCCATTTCCAGGTGGTTCATAAAATTGTTACAAATCCCCACGGGTTGCCAGTTGGCACGTGTGCCTCCTTTGGGAGCAGATTCCACCACAGATGAGGAAGTCATGCAGCCACCTTTACCCAGATGCTGAGTCTAAGGTGTTGTTAAGAGAACAATTTGCATTTGTGGTAAGCAAAACCATCTCGATGGAAGGGAAATTTTCTGGGAGTGTGGGATCATCCCCTTAAAAATCTAAGCTGTTCTCAGAACCTTTTCCTTTTAGAATATGTTTATCTGCTGTAATTCTAACACCTGAGGGCTCTGCTCTTAGCCCAAGACATGAGTGCTGGGGAGGTGGAGGCTGGGTTTGGCCGAGTGCTAGTAAGTGCTGCCTTGGACAAGGAGGTGGTGATGGAAACAGTTTTTAAAGGGTCTTCAGTCCATGTCTTACACAGATGTGAAAGGCAGAGAGGAACACTAGGAAGACCTCGCTGTCCTCCAAGATTGGCTTCTATTTTGCTAGCTCTTTAACATGCAGACACAGGGCTGCTGTGGGGCATTACCGTCAAACTAGGCTTCTATGGGGGTTTTAAGGCATCTTCCCTGGTGTCTTCCAAATCACAGATCCTTCTGGGAAGCTCTGTCCCTTCCCAAGAACCAGGTAGTGGCTGGGGAGTGGAGGTGATCTCCTTTCACAGGTCCTGGCCACCTTCTTGGGAAAGCATTGCTGGTGTGCTTCATTCGGGATCTAAAATCTCATTAAATGCTTTAAGGAGAAGACGGTTGCGATTTGTCTGTTTTAGCCTTCAAAGTGGCAAGGTGGCTGTTGTGTGCCTTGGTAAAGGAAAGAAGGAAATCAGCCTCTTCCTCTGAGTGAAAGACTGGATTTTTCAGATAAAACCAACCGTCATTCCATCAAGTCTTCACTTGTTCTACCATCTGTCAGTAGCTGATATTATAGGGGGGGGGGGGGGAATCTTCAGCTTCTGTAGTGACCCAGCCAGTTGCCCCTGGCTTGAGTGGGTGGGGTGGAGGCGGCCTGTGATTTGGAGGAGGAAACTCCTTCCTGTATCAGCACGTGTGTATCAAATACACATTCCGAAAGGGAACAGGGCTGGAAAGCAGCTCCAGGAGCTCAGCGTGGGGACACTGCTCCCCCTCCCAGAGCCAGATGTCACCCGCCCCCGCTTCCCTGGCGTTTCCAGTTTAGAGAGACCAAGCTCTTCCTGTGGGCTTCCCGGGCCTGGCTTTGGCAAAGGGACTTGTTATGCTTTGGGAACCAATAAAACACACCCTATCTACAAAGCATCGTGGGCTCAAGCTGTCCAGATGAATTTGCAGTTTGTATCCCCATTTTTTAATCATCTCTCTACCTTTATTGGTATTCAGAGCTCACCGTTTTCCAGTTAATGTCAGCCTGGGGTTTCATCCATTTTAAAGAGCTGTTTTTCCTCTTGCTGTTGATGATGATGGTATAGAGACAGATGGTGTAACTGCTTATGAATGTCCTATTTTATTTCTCCAGAACCAGACAGTTCACTTGAAGACATATATTATTTCTTTTTTGGTTTTTGTTTGTTTGTTTGTTTTTTATTAAATCATAGCTGTGTACATTAAAATACATAAACCTTTGGCTAACCTAACCAGGAAAAAAAGAGTAAAATCTCTAATCTCATCAATCAGAAACAACAAAGACGAAGTAACAACAGACTCCTCAGAAATTCAAAAAATCCTTAATGAATATTACAAGAAACTTTATTCTCAGAAATACGAAAATCTGAAGGAAATTGACCAATACTTGGAAGCACGTCACCTTCCAAGACTTAGCCAGAATCAACTGGAAATGTTGAACAGGCCAATATCAAATTCTGAAATAGAATCAACCATAGAAAATCTCCCTATAAAGAAAAGCCTGAGACCAGATGGCTTCATGTCAAAATTCTACAACCTTTAAAGAGGAATTAGTACCTATGTTACTCAACCTGTTCCAAAATGTAGAAAAAGAAGGAAGACTACCCAACATGTTCTATGAACCAAACATCACCCTGATCCCCAAACCGGGAAAAGACCCAACAAGAAAAGAACATTATAGACCAATATCACTAATGAATATAGATGCAAAAATATTCAACAAGATCCTAACAAACAGATACAGCAACACATCAAACAAATTATACATCATGACCAAGTCGGTTTTATCCCAGGATCTCAAAGCTGGTTCAATATACGTAAATCTATAAGTATAATTCAGCACATAAACAAATTAAAAAACAAAGACCATATGATTCTCTCAATTGATGCAGAAAAAGCTTTTGATAATATTCAGCATCCCTTCATGATCAGAACACTTAAGA
>CAUYPK010161164.1:0-12642 GCA_963574355.1 Loris lydekkerianus | reverse complement strand
CGGCCCCCGGGCGCCGCCGCGCCGCGCGCCCCCTGGAGCACCCGCGCCCCCTGTAGGACCCGCACCCCGAGCCCCCTGTAGGACCCGCATCCCTGTAGGACCCGCGCCCCATGTAGGACCCGCACCCCGCGCCCCCTGTAGGACCCGCACCCCTGTAGGACCCGCGCCCCTGTAGGACCCGCACCCCTGTAGGACCCGCGCCCCACGCCCCCTGTAGGACCCGCACCCCTGTAGGACCCGCACCCCACGCCCCCTGTAGGACCCGCGCCCCCTGTAGGACCCGCACCCCGAGCCCCCTGTAGGACCCGCACCCCTGTAGGACCCGCGCCCCGCGCCCCCTGTAGGACCCGCGCCCCCAGCCCGCCGCCCGCCCCGGCGCTCACCGCCACGAAGCCCGAGGAAGAGGCGATGAACACGCGGATGACCATCTTCGCGCGGCGCAGGGAAGCGGCCCTCGCCCCCGGGCTGCGGGCTGCGCGGACGCAGAGGGGACCCGGCTGGGAGCTGCGGGCACGGCGCCGCCGTCGGGGAGACCGCGGGCTGTGGGTCCCTCCCGCCGCGGCCGCGGGTGAAAGCCCAGCGCCGCCCGCCGCGGGGAGGGGAGGGGACGGGACGGGACGGGAGCCGGCGCGGGGCGTGACGGGAGTTGTAGTCCCGCCTTCCCGGGGCGGCGGGCGGACGAGACCTTGGAGCCTCCTCCCCAAAGCGCTCCGATCCCGAAGGCGCGCGGGTGGCCGCAGGGGACCCGGGGGCTGGAGGGAAGCTGGGAGTCGGGGTGGCGAGGATCCCGGAAAAAGCGACCTGGGCAAAAGGGCTTGGGTCAAAGTCCGAGATAGGGCTGTGCGCTGTGGTTCGCTGGTCGGAGCATCCCCACCCAGAATCACCCCACACACCACCGTGCCGCGGGCGCGCAGGGCCAGTCCAGCCGCCGCAGGGGGGCGGGGTGGGCCGGCCGGGTCCCCGCAGGTGGCGGGGCGGCCTGGGGCTAGCCGCTGGTTTTCCTGCAGCTCTGCAGATTTCAGAAAGGCGATCCTTTGGGGAAATGAGAGGTTTTCTTTTTGTGTGTGGATGCTGGGAATTAGAAATCCAGAGGAGAGGACAACCGATATTTTATTTTTCCTAGCAAAACTGTGATTGTAGTAGAAAAAAATAAATACCAAACGAAATCAGAATCCTGCTATCAACATTGGAAATCAGGACCCCACCCGCCTCACCTCCCCTACACAATGGCCTCGCCTCTGCGCACCTCGTATTTACAGTTGAGCCAGATCTGTGCCTTTTTCAGAACTGCTGCACATTCCAGCGCGGTCTCCCAGGAGGATGCCCTTAAGTAAAAAGCTTTCACATAGTTGCTCATGCTTTAGGGATAGTTCTCTAGCAAGTATTTTCTGTTTCACAAAAGCTCGAGCTTCTCACAGTTTGGTGGAAATGAGCCAGTTTCCCCTGCAGCACGGTATTTACTTTCTGCCTTTCAGCTTGGGAGTCTAGCAGAGATCTGGGAACAGTGTTAATTAATAGTTCTAAAAAAAGAAATCCAATGTTGAGGTCTCTGGCTCTCTGATAATTTCTTGCAGATATACTAATCATTTCCAAGGTTTTTCTTTTTTTTTTTTTTTGAGACAATTATCAACAATTCAAGTTTATAACCTTTCCTATTGCTTATCCTAAATAGGTCATTTCTGTAAGTAGGAATCTTTTTTTAGTTTAGTCCAATAACAGAAGACACTTCTTTCTAAGTATTTAAGAATATTAAGTATAGGGTGGTGCCTGTGGCTCAAAGGAATAGTGCGCCAATCCCATATGCCTGAGGTGGCAGGTTCAAACCCAGCCCTGGCCAAAAAAAAATAAAAAAAACGTTAAGTATAAGTTTGGCTGTAGTTGATCTCTCTCTGAAAATGTAATTTGGCTGTTAAGGGTGGAAATGAATGTTTATAAAATATAAAATGATTTTCTTAAAAGTAGATACTGTACTTCCTGTTTAAATGTAAATCTTTATTGAAGTCAACATTGTCTTCAGTTTGGAGTTATTCAGCTATGAAGATACAGTTAATTAAATGCCAACATATTGGAACCCAGGGGCTGCTCTGTGGAAGGTACCAGAATGGATTAAAAGTTAAGTAAGACATTTCCTCAGTCAGCAGAGCACCTATTGTCTGTAAAAGAAAAAAGACAGGTAGAAAAATAGCAACAGAGCACGACACAGTGTGCTTGTAGAGTGTTGTGGGGACAGAAAGGAAAAGAAGAGAAAAGTGGCCCCCCAAAGCCCTGTTCATGCAGAAGACCTGCCCCCACAAAGCCCTGTTCATGCAGAAGACCAGCCCCCCCAAAGCCCTGTTCATGCAGAAGACCTGCCCCCACAAAGCCCTGCTCATGCAGAAGACCTGCACCCCCCAAGCCCTGTTCATGCAGAAGACCTGCCCCCCCAAAGCTCTGTTCATGCAGAAGACATGCCCCCACAAAGCCCTGTTCATGCAGCAGACCTGCCCCCCCAAAGCCCTGTTCATGCAGAAGATCTGCCCCCCCAAAGCCCTGTTCATGCAGAAGATCTGCATCCCCCAAGCCCTGTTAGTGCGGAAGACCTGCTCCCCCAAAGCCCTGTTAGTGCAGAAGACCTGCCCCCCAAAGCCCTGTTCATGCAGACCTGCAACACACCCCCACCCCCACTAAAGCTGATGTGTCTAGGGGTGAACAAGGCCACGTCTCTGCCTTTAGGATTTGGAGTTGGGACTGGGAAAGCAAGAAAGCTTGAATCTGTGACAAAGCAGCTTAGTGTTTTCAGAAGCCACATTCCAACATGAGAATGTGAGAAGCTGAAGAGGA
The DNA here is from genome assembly GCA_963574355.1 of Loris lydekkerianus. Taxonomy (NCBI): domain Eukaryota; kingdom Metazoa; phylum Chordata; class Mammalia; order Primates; family Lorisidae; genus Loris; species Loris lydekkerianus. The sequence goes on along the minus strand of CAUYPK010161164.1, from coordinate 9,822 downwards.
GGAGTTAGTAAGTAGGAAGGGAACAACAGACACAGTGAAGAGTTGGAGAACTATAAATTTCAGAAAGTCTTTACAATGCTTCAATATAGGAGTCCTCAAACTATGATATGTGTGTCAAATCTAGCTGGCTGCCTCTTTCAGAAATAAATTTGACTGAAACGCATTACTGCTGGGCATGGTGGCTCACGCCTGTACTCCCAGCACTCCAGGAGGCTGAGGCAGGGGGATCAAGTGAGCTCAGGAGTTGAAGACCAGCCTGAGCAGGAGTAAGACCCCCATCTCTACTAAAAATAGAAAAACTAGCCGGACATTTTGGTGGACACCTGTAGTAACAGCTACTTGGGAGGCAGAGGCAGGTGGATCACTTGAGCCCAGTAGTCTGAGGTTGCTATGAACTGTGATGATGCCATCCACAGCCCTCCACCCAGGGCGACAGAGAGAGACTCTGTCTCAAGAAAAAAAAAAAAAAAAATTACCATTTGTATTGTCTACAGAGCGACATAGCATAATACATTTACATTTATATCTGGCCCTTCACAGAAAAAGTTTGTCGTTGTCTGTCTATGGTTCAACCTGTTGCTGTATCCTTGCTCTGGAGGGCTGTGTAATATCCCTGTATCTATAAAGTTCTCATCTTGTTTAAGCCACTTCAAATGGGTATAATTTCATGCAGCCCAAAGTGCAACTAAGAAGTTTGTACTTCATAAGCATTCTGAGGAACAGAAAGATAGCATCAGAACTATTTTCCAAGCAGATTGTTCTGGTAATAGCTCTGTTTTTTTCCACTCTAGGTGGAAAGTCTCATCTCTAGAGCTGTGTGCAGGACAAAGTGTGTTAATAGTCTAGGAAGCCAGCAAGGCCAGTGTGGAATTGAGACCCAGAGTTAGTAAAGAAAGTGAAAGTGTGATCAAGAACAGAAAGCAATCTGGGCTATAAGATAGAGGTCTAGGATCAATACCAGGGCATCAGACTACAGAGAAGATTAGATGCAAACCTGGCAGGTGAAGTCTACATGTGGAGCAGGCAGCTGTAACTTAAAGACATACTCAGAAAACTGAGCAGGTTCCTAGGCTCGAGGGAATTTGCCCCTCTGTTGCCTAGGACTTGACCCCCTTGACAAGGCATGATGGGCCATCTGTCCAGGGTTGTAAGCAGGGGTTCATCACCATTTTCTTCTGTAAAATGGGTACGAGTAATGGCTCTCACTCAAGATTGCAATGAGGGTTAATTATGCTTAGGATATTATCGAAGTTATGCCTCTTGGTGCCTCTCAACCCACAGTCCTTCGGAAGGAAACTTCTAGTCTGCCTGCTCACAGATGTTTGGACCATATCTGTGTACTTCCCCTAGCATGACCTATTTGCAGCTTGCAAGTAATTAATGACATATATGACCAACCTTGAAAATACATACTGGTCCATCATATTCTTTCTGAAATTTATAATTGAAAAATTTATTGATTGATTATTGATTGATTTTCACTGTGGCCTCACACTCCTGTTTGCTAGCCACCCTCCCGCCTCAGAGCCCTGAGGAGCTGGGACCACCAGTGTGTGCCCCAGCGCCTGGTTTCTGCTTGGACCATCTAAAGGCTGAGGCAGTTAGCAGTAAAGGCAGATGCTGTGGGGCCGGGGTGGGGTTGGGACGAGACTCTTTGATCAACTTGAGGCAATGAGGGGATTGAGGTAATGACTATGAATAGAAAGCCAGTCTAGGGCCAGAGGAGAATGGACTCCATGTGTGGTGAGGAGCAGTGGTCCTGAGGAAGCTGGCTTCTAGGCTCAGTTTTTAGGAGCCCAAGCCTGCCACAGTTCCTGCAGTTGAGTAGCTGTTTCATAACCCCCCTTCCTTGAGCTAGTTATTTTTTTTGAGACAGAGTCTCACTTGGTCACTCTTGATAGAGTGCTATGACGTCATAGCTCACAACAACCTCAAACTCTTGGGCTCAAGTGATCCTCTTGCCGAGTAGCTGGACTCCAGTGCCCACCACAATGCTCAGCTATTTTTTGTTTTTTAGAGATAGGGGTCTTGCTCTAGCTCAGGCTGGTCTCGAACCTGTGAGTTCAGGCAATCCACTTGCCCCAGCCTCCCAAGTGCTGGGATTATAGGCATGAGCCACCGCACCCAGCCTTCTTGAGCTAGTTTAAATGGGCCTCTTTCCCTAGTAACTGTAAAATCCCGAGCAGAATACCCATGTAAAGCATGGAGAACAGATTATGCTTCTTGATGGGTCTAGCAGGTGCCGCAGCGGGGGCCACGAGGAAGGTGCGAGTGCAACGGGCTTGGGTTCACTGTGCGCCGGAAGTGGGTGCTGTGAGGGTGGGAGCAAGCTGGACAGCTGGTCTCAGTCAGACTTTTGTCTGAAATATTCTGATTTTTCAATGCTGATTTTTAAAAACTGAGCCACTAAACCCAGACCATCTACAGCTACAGCTCCGTGGTCTTTCTCTAGGTTTCTCTCTCCAGTGGAAGGCACTAAGCCCAGGGTTTGGTGCCCAATAAATCCATAAGAAGCACTGGCTGTTACTGCAGTGATGTTCATTATCATTGCTGACCTTTACGAGCGCCACGGCCCGTGGGGACGTGGAGACCAAAGCCCAGCCACAGGGGTGAGAACCGGCAGCCAGTCAGGTGTGGCAACAGCTATTTGTTCTTCATCTCTCCAATTTGGAAATTGGGGTGATGGTGGGGGGACAGCAAGGGCAGAAGCTTGTCCAACCTGCGGCTCTCAGGCCAAATGCTAATTTTGTGAGGATTTAGTTTGCTTGCCTGTGGTGTCAGGCATCGAGAAATGGATGCAGAGACCTTTTTCTGCTCATCTGCCTTTGTTAATGTTTGTGCATTTAACGTGTGGCACGAGACAGCTCTTCTTTCCATGTGAAGCAGAGAAGAAAAAGATTGGACACCCCTGCAGGAACATTAACTATCATTTACTAAGGTTTGTCTATAGGTTAAATACAGAGATCCTTTACACAGTTTGACGTCTCAACTGTTCAGATTTTATTTGTAGAATGGAATGGAACCTGATTATTGATTCTGTTCTCATAGAGCTGCCCTGGTTTTTTTTGTTTTTTTTTTTTCTTTGATTCAGCAGCTCACTCTGTCACCCTGGGTACAGTGCCATGGCCTCAGCTTAGCTCACAGCAACCTGAAACTGCTGAGCTCAGGCCATCCTCCTACCTCAGCCTCCTGAGTAGCTGGGACAACAAGCATGTGCCACCACACCCAGCTAATTTTTCTATTTTTAAGAAAGACAGGTCTTGCTCTTGCTCAATCTCATCTTGAACTCCTGAGCTCAAGCAATCCTCCCTCCTTGGCCTCCTAGAGAGTTAGGGTTACAGGTGTGAGCCACCGTGCCATCCTGCCCTGTTTCAATAGCTCTTTTAAACCAATACTATCTAGCTCCCCAAGGATTTAATTTTTAGGGGACTTCATAGTCACAGCACCATGCCTGTCACAATCCCGGCCTTGCTCCAAGTGGTTACTTGTCCAGAAGCAGAGTCAGCACCTCTGATGCTATGGGTGATAATTTGTAAGCTGGGAGGTTATGAACCAAAGGGCAGGATAGGCCAGAGAGGTTAAGGAATGGGCCTCAGAGCCAGACCTGGATTAATGTCACTGCTGTGTGACGTTAGGCAGCTTGCTGACCTGGCCTGTACCTCACCTTCCTCACCTACCTCATTGTTGGGGGGTGTAATAGAAATGATATATGTAAAATGCTTTGTTACACAACTCCTGGTTAAGAGTCAGTAAATTAGGACTCAATAGACTTTACTGATTATGCAAAAATAAATCAGGGAATGGCCTGCATTTGCAGAAAGCATATAAATCCTATAAATATTTGTTTCATGTCTGTGATTTAGCTTTCTAAAGAACAAAGATCTCGCTTATGTAAGCCTCTTTATACAATGTCATGTTTAGTTAAAGTGCTTAGCAAAATCCTTTTGAGGTTAAAGAAGTTTAGAGGCCATAATTAAGATTGAAAGAAAATTAGTGAAATGGAACATCAATAAGGTTGAATAATGCAGCTTTTAATTTCACAAGAAGAGAATTTATGCACTGCGTTAGTTATTATTGCTTCATCAGGTCAAACTGCCTATTCTTGATCAAATAAAATCTTTATTAGCAGGAACTATACTAACTGATGCCTGAATCAGATGGAACTTTTAGCACTTACATGTCAGGATGAAGACAAATTATAAATAAAGTAAGGCCGGGCATGGTGGTTCACATTTATAATCCTAGCACTCTGGGAGCCTGAGGCAGGTGGATTGCCTGAGCTCACAGGTTCGAGACCAGCCTGAGCCAGAGTGAGACCATGTCTCTAAAACTAGCCAGGCATTGTGGTGAGCACCTGTCATCCCAGCTACTTGGGAGGCTGAAGCAAGAGAATCACTTGAGCCCAAGAGTTTGAGGTTGCTGTGGGCTACAATGCCCCGGCACTCTACTAAGGGCAACAAAGTAAGACTCTGTCTCAAAACAAACAAACACTTAACATGTCATTCCAAGTCTCCTAAGTGCTTAAAGGAAAAAAACCAGATATTGTTTTTTGTTTCTTATTTTTGTTTTGTCTTTTAATCTTATAAGACTCTTCTGGTCAACTATGTATATATGGAGTCCCCCTCCCCCAAGAGTGCATTCTCTAACAGGAAATGACATCACTATACAAAATACACATTCAAAGGCCGTGCGGTGGCTCACACCTGTAATCCTACCACTCGGAGGTGGGTAGATTGCTTGAGCTCAGGAGTTCAAGACCAGCCTGAGCAAGAGCAATACCCCTGTCTCTACTTAAAAATAGAAAAATTAGCTGAGTGTTGTGGTGGGCGCCTGTAGTCCCAGCTCCCCAGGAGGCTGAGGCAGGAGGATCGCTTAAGCCCAGGAATTTGAGGTTGCTGTGAGCTATGATGCCCAATGGCGCTCTACTTAGGGTGACAGAGTGAGACTCTGTCTCAAAAACAAAACAAAACAAACAAAAAACAAAATTGATTATTGCTTAAATAGTTCTACACAAAACAAGTTATAGGATTTCCAATACTCTACAGTCTGGTTATTAGTTCACTACTTTGTAAATGATTACCACATTACAATAAACATAAAATTTACATTTAGGTTATTGTTGAATTCAGAAACTATTTTGATTCCTCATAAATACATTGCTAATGAGCTACAGAATTCATTATAATTTCTCATTATGCTAGGCATAAAGGCCATTTAGAATAATTGCAAGAGAGGAAATATAAGAAAATGTTTATATATAGATGCAATTAAGAGAAAATGGAAAAGTTGGGTTAAACAAACAAAGTAGTATTATTGTAACAATTATTTTAATTATATTTTCAAAGGCCTGCTGAATGGAAATTATGAACATTTTTAAGTGCTTTTTAATACCTGAAGGCTTAAAGATTTTGAAAAGAACAATTCCCCAATCTTTTCCTAAAAGTAAAAATCAAAGGGTTGAAAAAAAGCACAGAGGATCTGAACGGCAAGTTACCATTTCTTGTCCTCAGTTCTCTGCACCCATCTCTCCCCAGTACAACAACAACTTGAATTATAGATAACTCTGGTCTACACATCAATGAGTGCCTTTGGGTTTAAACAGTGTTTTTCAGGGAAGAAGCATTTTTGCCTTAAGTGGAATTCCATTTAACGCTGATGGCAGGAAGCAAGACTTTACTATGAATTCAGTTCACCAAACTCAGAAGCCCTTATCTGACCTATATATCACTAAGTCTGACCAAATGAAGTATCATTAATGGAATTTATTTTTATTTTTATGGTTATTTATTTATTTTCGAGACAGGATCTCACTCTATTGTCCAAGGTAGAGTGCAGTGGTGTCATCACAGCTTATTACAACCTCAAATGCCTGGGCAGAGATGATTCTCCTGCCTCAGGCTCCCAAGTAGCTGAGACTAAAGGCACGTGCCATTGTTTTTTCTATTTTTTTGTAGAGATAATGTCTTGCAATGTTACTCAACCTGGTCTCAAACTTCTGACTTGAACTGATTTCTCCTGTCTTGGCCTCCCAAAGTGCTAGGATTACAGGCCTGAAGCACCATCCTCAGCTTCTAAATAATGGAATTTAGTCTGTCCCATGGTAATTTCTCCTTGGTTGTAAATCAAACATATTCCAGAAGTTCATTAAATTCTTTTTGCCCCAAGCACAATGTAGCAAAATGCCTTATTTTACTTTAAGCACAGTTTGCATCTGCTTAGAACATACAGATTAATATGAGGTTACAAAAGATTAGGGTACATAGTGTTTGTTACATAAAGTCCAAGTTGAAGTTGAGCCCTTCACCCGGGAGGTGTGCCATATACCCCTACGTGGTGCCTGTTAGATGAGAACACACCAGTCCCCCCGCCCCCGAATATGGTTCCTTTGAAAGGAATCCTTGTACTATAATCTAAAGTTTACTTGCAAAATGTATTATTATCATTCTGGTTTTAGATAACAAAGTAAAATAAGTTATAATTTGAATAATTAAAATCTTATCAGTGTCTATTTCTCTACGATTTGCTACATTTTCCCTTTGTTCCCCAGCGAAGAGTAACAATTATGTTTGTGGAGTCAAGGTTGGGAGTGGGCAGTGCTGGAGAACACAGAATTCCTTGTCAGACTAAAGTGAAGACCACCTTCTTGTTTCCAAAACCCTCTCTGTTCCTGTATCACTTGATACACTGTGTGCTGCAAGTTAGGCCAAACTTGGCAAACTTTTAAACGCAATAGTGCCATGAGATAATTTCACATAGCAAAATGTGTGCAGGGAGGCCAATCCAGGTCTTCACAGCCATCCAACAACGTCCTCTCAGCCCAGGACACTGTCCACTTTCCATTCTGCCATCTTCATAATGACATCCATTCTTGGGTTTGTTGCCTCCTGGTTGTGAGCTGATGGCCACAGCCTCCAGTGTGGTGTCTTCGTACCATCATCCAAGCAGGGAGAAAGATGAGGGCGAGCAGAAAACATGTTTTCCTCTAGTTGGGCAGGGAAAGCTTTCCCAGAGCCCACAGCAGACTCACCCCTCTGTGGTCAGAGTTGGGTCACGTGGCCACCTGCCAGGCTGGCTGGGGATGTACCTGAGGCAGGTGAGTGGGAGAGGGAGGCTGGGGGATGTCCATCAGGAAGGGGGGTGGGAGAGGGAGACGGGTCTGGGTCTGACATCAGTCCTCGGGGGCAGACGGTGGCCTAGCACCAACCTGGACTACTGGGGGCCTGCTAGCAAGGAAGACCATGGGAATGAGGGGCAGCAAACAGTGACTGCCACAGTCATCTGCTCAGTGTGACCCTGGGAAAATCACTTGACATCTGTCTTAGTCTGTTTGGGGGGCTATCACAAAATGCCATAAAGTAGGTAACTCATAAACAATAGACATTTATTTCTTATAGTTCTGGAGGCTGGGAAGTTCAAGATTGAGGTACTAGGAGATTCAGCATCTGGTAAGACTCCATGTCCTCGTTCACAGGTGCCACCTTGTCACCATGTCCTGCGTGGTGGAGGGGCTGGCTAACACTTCAGGGATTCTGCTGTAAGGATCCTATTCACGAGAACTGCACCTTCATGACCTAATCCCCTAAAAGGGGATCCTAAAAGGCCCCACTTGTTAAACCAACGCATTGAGATTGGGTTTCATTCAGACCACAGCATGTCTTTGCTGGAGTTTCCACATCAGTAAAGTGGGGATAATGATTAAACTTAGGGTGAGAATTAAATGACGTAATCCAAGTACATGGTAAGCATTTGTAAATATTAGCTGCTATTAGAGAGAGGGGCAATAATTCCCAAAGTGCTTGATTTATAACTAAATTCTTCAGATTCCCTGGAAAGCTCCACATGCAGAAGACAGATGTGGAAACGTGACTTCTAGCTCTCAGCAGAGTTCTCTCCACCAGACCCACGTCCACGGCATGATTTAGACCCCTTGTGTTCTTCTCTGCCTGATCCCCTCCGCCTCCTTGTCTCTCTCTTCTCTTCCCTACTCTTTCTCATATCTACTCTTCCACCGGTTTTTCCCAGGCGTGTTCTTTTTCTCTCTCAGGACACTTTTCCTCTCCTTTCAGACCAAGAAATTATCATGACTTCACTCGGCTCCTGCTTCAAAGTTGAGAGAATGCTGGCCCTTACACAAGACTCTTCAGATTCCTATGACACTATTATCCTCCAAGGACAAATAGGTGATATATTAGATTTAATTTATTCTGCATATGCTGAAGTCTAAGTAATTCACAAGCCAGACAGAATCATGCACTTAACATGAATACATTGTCTGATAAACACACCTAACCACATTATTTTCTTTTTGTTATATTGCTATCTTAAAGGTCAAAAGGAAATCATTTAGGGAAAGTCAAAAAGGAAAAAGACCTTTACAAATACCCCAGTTTTTTTTTTTGTTTGTTTGTTTGTTTTTTTTAACAGGTAGGACAGGTGTTGCCCGTAGCTCAGTGGTTAGAGGCCTGCCACATCCACCAAGGCTGGTGGGTTCAAACCCAGCCTGGGCCAGCTAAACAACAATGACAACTGCAACAACAACAACAGAAAAACTCTGGGAGGCTGAGGCATGTGAATTCCCTGAGATCAGGAGTTCAAGACCAGTCTGAGCGAAAGTGACAGCCCCGTCTCAAAAAATAGCCGGGCATTGTGGCAGGCACCTGTAGTCCCAGCTACTTGGGAGGCTGAGGCAAGAGAATCACTTAAGCCCAAGAATTAGAGGTTGGTGTGAGCGGTGACGCCACAGCACTCTACGGAGGGTGAGATAATGAAAGTTTGTCTCAAAAAAATAAAAAATAAAATAAAAGAACAAGTAGGAGAAACTGAGAGCGGTGGGGAATGAGATCACATGTAGTGAGAATAGGGTGGAGTCAATCTGGTCGAGACAGAGATGACCATTGCTGGGGCGGTTTAGGTCCTACTCAACCTTCACCTCCCGTCTTCCATCCTGTTGTTTCGTAAATTTAGCTTTAACCTGAAAGTGTATATCTTGAATGGTTTGGGACAACTGATTTAAGAGATTACCTTTTAAATTAAAATGTTGTTATATGGATCATAAGTTATGTCAATTATTTATTATGGGTCATGGATCATGACAACTACTGTTGTTAAGTGTTAATTACTGTTGTTTAAGATATGGGTTAGTACGGCTCTTGCTTTTAACTTTTATATATACAACCGTGATTTTAGAAAGAGAAGAACAGTGTTGGAGAGGCTACTCTAACTGTTCTCCAGAATTGCTGGCCTTCTGACAAAGTTTGGTGGGCCTAACCTGGGCTTTGCATATTGCCCGATGGGGACAGGGGCCCGACTCTCTTTGGTAACAAAACCACCCATGAAAAGGGTCTTTGGCAAATAGATTTGCAAAAGAATTACCCAGCAAGTAAGGACATTTGTTTACCATTTCAAAAAAAATAAAAGGCAGAACACCCTCTCTCACCTATGACAGTGGTGAAGGGAACATAGCAGAGAAAGAAAACCAGACAGTCAGCACGAAGCATCCTTTTTCAAATAAAAATGTTCACAGCTTCTCGGAACACAAAGCTCTTCAGAGAAACTGTGAACATTGGTATTTGAAAATGGATGTTCCCTCTTCATTGTGCAACAAAATCTTTCTTCACTTTCCATCCATACCAAATGACCTGGCTTCTGAATGTTTAAGCCCCCAGCTCCTTTTTATTTTTCTTAAGTTGCCTTTAAATTAGTACGAGATGGGAATGATTCCCACTAGTGCCCCTCAGAGAAGGGGAAGGGATTAGAAGTGAACATTAAACCACGTTTCATTAAAGCCGCACTCCTCCCCCCCCCCCCCCCCCCCCCCCCCCC
>CAUYPK010161161.1:0-49684 GCA_963574355.1 Loris lydekkerianus | reverse complement strand
TCCTCTGGCTTCATATGAAAAATATTCATGTAAATTATAGAGGGAGGAAGTGGAGAAAGATGGCCAAACAGAACCCTCTAGAAATCATCCCTGTGCAGGAATTCAAATTGAGCAACTATCTACACAAGGAAGCACATTCATAAGAACCCCAAACTGGGTACACTCCTTGCTGTGGTAGCCACAATGGAGTGCTCACATCACTCCTTTCACATCATCAAGCAGCCATGAGTAAAATTTCTTCTCTTTGAGGGAGCATAAGGGAGAAGTGTGAGAGATTTTGCTTGGTAATCCAGGGAATTTTCTTGTACCTTATCAAATCCACCAAGGTAGTACTACCAGGAGTCTGCAAAAATCACAGCATTACTGGGCTTGGGGCATCTCCCACTGCTGATATGGCTACCAGGGCCAAAGACTTAGATAAATACTCAATTCCATTTGAATACCCAGAAAACCTTCTCAAGAGAGATAGATACAAACAAGCTCAGATTGAGAATATTAAAATAAATATCTAACTCTTCAATGCCCAGACATCCGAAAACTTCCAGGTACAACCTAGAAGCATTAGGTACAACCAGGAAAACATGACCTCACCAAATGAACTAAATAAGGCACCAATGAAAAATCTCAAAGTTATGGAGATAGGTGGCTTTTTAGACAGAGGATTCAACCTAGAGAATAATATCAATATTCATGTACAATAAATTCATTGAACATCAAACAAATTAACCCAAATAAGATTACCTCAAGACACTTAATAATAAAGTTCTCCAATGTCACAGATGAAAAAAAAGTACCAAGAAAAGCAAGAAAAAGGGAAATATAAAGTAGCTCCCATATGTTTGGTAGCAGACTTCTCAATGGAAATCTTACAGATCAGTAGAGAGGGACATGGACATACTTAAAGTGCTGAAGGAATAACCCTTAATGCAAGAATATTATATCCTGCAAAAATATCTTTAAATATGAAGAAGAAATAAAGATGTTTCTAAACAAAAGTTGAAATATTTCATCAATATCTAACTTTCCCTACAAGAAATGCTAAAGAAAATTCTTCAATCTGAAAGTATGTATGCTAATGAACAAGAAGCCACCTGAAAGTATAAAACTGTCTGGTAACAGTAAGTACACAGACAAATATGGAAACTCTATTGCTATAATTGTGGAGTATAAATCACTTGTATCTTGGGTAGAAAGATTAAAAGATAAACCTATCAAAAATAATAACTACAATATAAGAGATAGTATGTAACAATATAAATGGAAATAACAAAAGGTCAAAAAGTGGGGGCAATGGAGCTAAAGTGTGGAGGTCTTTGTTTGTTTTTGCTCTATGCTTGCTTATTTTTTGTGAGCAGAGTTAAGTTGTCATCAGTTTAAAATAATTAGTTGTAAGAATTTTTTTGCAAGTGTCATAACATCAAGTTAAGATCCTACAACAGATATACAAAAAATAAAATGCAAGAAATTAAAACACACTACCAGAGAAAATCACCTTTATAGAAAGCAATGCAGGAAGGAAGGAAGGAAGGAAGGAAGGAAGGAAGGAAGGAAGGAAGGAAGGACGGACCACAAAACAACGAATAACAACAGGGCAGTGATATGTTTTTACCTATCACTAATAACATTGAATGTAAATGGACTAAACCCTCTAATCAAAAGACATAGTGTGACCAAATGGATAAAAAAACAAGGCCCAATTGTATACTGCCTATGATAATTTTACTTAATTTAAATAAAGTGGTGGAAAAAGATATTCCATGCAAATAGACATCAAAAAAAAAAAAAAATAGATTTCAAAACCACAACTCTAAAAAGAGACAAAAAAAGTCACCATACAATGATAACAGGGTCAATTAAGTGGGGAGATATACCAATTGTTAATATGTATGCTCCCAATTCTGGAGCTTTCAGATGTATAAATATTATGAGAGAGAGAAAGAGAGAGAGAGAGAGAGAAAGAGAGAGGGAGAGAGAGAGAGAGAGAGAGAGAGAGAGAGAGAGAGAGAGAGAGAAAGAAATACAATAATACAATAATTGTCGGGGACTTCAACATCCCACTTTCAGCGTTGGGCAGATCATCCTAACAGAAGATCAACAAAGAGACATCAGACTTAATCTGCATGATAGACCAAATGGACTTAGTAGATATTTATGGAACAGTTCATTCAGCAATCATAGAACACACAGAATATACATTCTTTTCCTTAGCACATGGATCATTCTCAAGGGTAGATCATACATTAGGCCACAAAACAAGTTTTAAGGTACTCAATTACTTGAAATTTTGTCAAGTGTTTTCTCTAACCATAATGGAATTAAACTAGAAATTAGTAACAAAAGGAACATTGGAAACTATACAAGCACATGGAATTTAAACAGTGTGCTCCTGATTAACCAGTGGGTGAATGAAGAAATTAAGAAGTGAATTAAACATTTCTTGAAACAAATGAAAATGAAAAGACTGCATATTAAAACCTATTAGCTACAATAAAAGCTGTAATAAGAGGGAGATTTATAACAATAAGTGCCTATATAAAAAATGTGGAAAAACATCAAATAAACAACTTAATAATGCATATTCAAGAACAATAAGAAAAAATAAGAGGAAATAAACTCAAAATTAGTAGAAGAAAATAAATCATAAAAATCAGAGCAGAAATAAATGAACTTGAAACAAACAAAAGAGTCAATGAAACAAAAAGTTGTTTTTTGAAAAGATAAACAAAATTGACAAATCTTCTGACCCACTAAGAAAAAAAGAGAAAAGAATCCAAATGCATATGAGCAGGGATAAAAAGGAGACATTGAAACTGATACTGCATGGATTGAAAGGCTAATTAGAGACTACTAAAAGCAGCTCTATGCCAACTTGGAAAACATACAAGAAATGGATAAATTTTTAGACACTTCTAACTTGTTAAGGTTGAAACAGGAAAGAATCCAAAATCTGAACAGACCAATAATAAGTAATGAGATAGAAGTTGTCATAAAAAGTCTCCCATCAAAATTAAACCCAGGACCTAATAGTTTCACTGCTGCATTCTACCAAAATTAAAAAAAAAAAAAAAATACTATCAATCAAAAATGGTGATCTGTTTTTTTTTTTTTGAAATTATCTTCTATTTTTATTAATAAATATTAGTTGTCTATTTTTTGAGACTTTGAAAAAAAAAAAAAAAGAAGTTAACTGATGACCCCATACTGAACCTCAGAGTCAAAGCATTCTATGATAGACATACTTTTATCTGACAATGTGAATATTACTTTTTTTGCATCATCATCATTATTATTGCTCAATATTTCGTTGCAGCAATTATCTGATTTCTTTTCCAAATGTATTTATCTTTATTCATTCTTTACAAGGTTTTTGTTTCTAGTCCTTATCTTAAATATTGTTATTGCTATTAAATTTTAAGACTTCTTAATTTTGTGAAGGCAAAAAGTGGAAACCAAATAAATACATGTACATGTATAGAGAAAATAAAAAAAAAAATTGATGAGGGAATACTCTAAAACTTACTTTATGAGACAAGTATTACCCTGATATCAAAATCAAAGATAATAACAAAAAAAGAAAACCATAGGCCAGTATTTCTGATGAAAATGTCCTGAACAAAATACTAGCAAACTGAACTTAACAGCACATTAAAAACAAACATCACTCATTTTGATCTAGTGTGACTCATCCCAAGGTTGTAAGGATGGTTCAGTATGCACAAATCAAACAGTGTGATCCATCATATCATAATAACAAAGGACAAAACCCACACGATCACTTGAAGTAACGTTGAAAATGCATTTGATAAAATTCAACATCTCTCGATGACAAAAACTTATAAAACTGAGTACACAAGAAAAATATCTCAACATGATGAATACTATATATCACAAATGCACAACTACTATCATATTAAACGGGGAAAAACTGAGACCTTTTGCTCTAAGATCTGGAGCAAGACAAAGGGGCCCACTTTCACCATGTTAATCGATCTAGTACTTGAAGTTCTATCCAGAGCAATCAGACTTTCTTTCGGGACATAAAAATGAAGGGCATCCAAATTGGAAAGGAAAAAGTCAAATTATCCTTGTGTGCAGATAATATAATCTTATATTTTGGAAAAAAAAAAAACAACAACAACTAAAGATTCCATGAAAAAACTATCAGAACTGATAAATTCAGTAAAGTTTCAGGATACAAATATAAAATCAACACATGGCAATCAATAGTGTTTCTATATGTCAACAGCAAACAATCTGAAGAAGAAACCAAGAAAGTAATTCCATTTATAGTATCTACGAATAAAATGAAATTCTTCAGAATAAACTTAATTAAAAAGTGAAAAATATCTACAATGAAAATTAAAAAATATTATTAAAAACTGATGATACAAATAAATATTTCACACTCATGTATTGAAAAAAATCAATGATATTAAATTGTCCATATTACCCAAAGCAATATACACATTCAATGCAATTCCCATCAAAATACCAATGACAGTCTTCACAGAATTAGAAAAAATAATTCTAAAATTTATATGGAACCATAAAAGACCCATAATAGCCAAAGCCATCCTGAGTAAAAAGAACAAAACTGGAGGAGTCACTTTACCTGATTTCAAATTACACTACAAAACTGTAGTAATAAAAGCAGTGTGGTACAGGCACAAAAACAGACACATAGATCAATGGGAAAAAAAAAATAGAAGTTTCAGAAATAAATCCACACATTTATAGTAAACTTGTTGATAAAGGTACTCAGAATATTGGAGAAAAGACAATCTCTTCAAGAAGTGGTGCTGAAAACACTGAATATCCATTCATTCTTCTCCAGTATGGATATCTATATGCAGAAGAAAGAAATGAACCCTGTCTTTTCTTATATCCAAAAATCAAACCAAAGTCAATTAAAACCTGAAACTATGAAACTACTAAAAGAAAACTCGAGGGAAATACTCCAGGATGTTCATTTGGGCAATGCCTTCTTGAATAATACCCTAAAATCACAGGTAATAAAAAAAAAATAGACAAATGGGATTATGGGATTGTATCAAGATAAAAATCTTCTGCAAGGTAAGGGAAATCATAAACAAAGTGAAGAGATGGCCCACAGAACTGGGTTGAGAAAATATTTACAAACAACCCATCTGGCAAGAGCTTAATAACTAGAATATATAATGAGCTCCAATGACTTATAGGAAAAAATCACATAATCTGATTTAAAAAATAATCAAAGGAACTGAATATGCATTTCTCACAAAAAGACAGGCAAAAAATGACTGAGTATATGAAAGAATGCTCAACATCACTTACCCCTGCAAAATGCAAACGAAAACTGCAATGATGTATCATCTCACCCAAGTTAAAATGTCTTTCATCCAAAAATAGGAAATAATGAATTCTCACCAACAGTGTGAAAAAGTGAAACACTTGCAAACTGTAAGCGAGAAGGTAAATTAGTGCAACTACTATGGAGAACACTGCGGAGGTTCCTCAAAAAACTAAAAATAAAACTACTGTATAATTGATATGACTCAGCAATTCTGCCACTAGGTATTTATTCAAAAGAATGGAAATAAAAAGGTATCTGCACTCCCATGTTTATTGCGGTGGTATTTACAATAGCCAAGATTTGGAATCAACCTGAGTGTCCATCACGGATGAAAGGATAATTCATTCACTGGATAATTCATATTCAAGGGAATATTATTCTGCCAGAAAAATGAATGAAATTCTGTCATTTGTAATAACATGGATGGAATGGAAGAACACTTTTTTTAAGTATTTAACAAGTATAGAAAAACAAATTTGTCATAGTCTCATACATATGTGAGAGCTAAAAATTAAAATAATCGATCACGTGGCAATGATTCATGATGGCTACCAGAGGCTGGCAAGAATACACCTTAAAATAATTCAAAGAGTAGAATTTTAATGTTCCTAATGCAAGGAAATAATGCTTGAAATGATGGATACTTCAGTTACCATGATTTCATCATTACACATGGTAGGCATGTATCAAAAAATAACATTTTCCCCATAAATGTACACAATTATTTGCCTATAATAATTAAAACAAAAAAAGAAAAATAAAAAAAGGGGGCGGCACCCGTAGCTCAGTAGGTAGGGTGCTGGCCACATACACTAAAGTTGTGAGGCTGAGGAAAGAGAATCGCCTAAGCCCAGGAGTCTGAGGTTTCTGTGAGCTGTGATGCCACAGCACTCTACCCAGGGTGACACAGTGAGACTGTCTTAAAAAAAGGGGGGGGGGGGAAGTACCAGAAACTAAACGTTTAAAAGAGTCACATTCCTATTCAATAAAGAAGTAATGGCGATTTTGACATGGGAAAGGATTAAGTTTTCTCTCTTCCTATTTGATAGGGTGACTACATTGGGCTAAGATAATGGCAAGTAGAGAAAGAAAACAAACAAACAGGTGAGAGAAAGTGGGATCAAATGCACAAAAAGAAATAAATGAGGACAGTTGATAAGTTTATTATTAAACCAAATTTGATATAGAATTTAACTACAGGGTGTCCCGAAAGTCACCCATAATGTCAGCATAGATAGTGAAAATGGGAAAATTTAGCTACATATCTTTATTTAATTATACAAAATATTTGCAAAATATTCTCTACATGTTGGCCACCACTTTTTAAAATGTTGTATTTTGTAAATAAATGTATATTTAGCCACAATTTCCCATTCTCCCCATATGTAGCAACTTGAGGGGTGACTTTTGAGACAACGTGTATATCAATTTGTTTGAAAAATTATTCCATTCTGTCAATGTTTCCATAACCAGTGTTACGTTCTTGCACTATAGTTCAAGTGAGTTGGAATTTTATGTGGGGGAGTTCAGCATGGGTCTGTTCAGAATTGCAAAATGTATCTCTCTAACTTTCAACCATAATCCATAGAATTTTTTCACCATTTATCTACCAAGCAAATTATAGTTCATCATACAGTGTC
Organism: Loris lydekkerianus; assembly: GCA_963574355.1. Lineage (NCBI taxonomy): Eukaryota > Metazoa > Chordata > Mammalia > Primates > Lorisidae > Loris > Loris lydekkerianus. The sequence continues at coordinate 42,712 of CAUYPK010161161.1, read as the reverse complement.
TGGTTCTATTCCAATGTGTCTAAAACAAAAATTTTATTTTTCCCAATGAAAGTATAATTTCCTTGGGATCTGTGTCCAAGTACCTTCCAAAGAGATATACTTTTCTAGCGGATTTATATTCTCCACAGAACAGGTTGCCCGTCTCGTTCACTACTGAATTCCAAGGCTCAGAACAATGACTGGCAGGTGGTAGCTTTCAATATGTATTTGTTGTATCTGTTAGAGAATGAGTCAAAAGAACTAAACTCACACATAATTGTGCAGTAGCTACTCCTTTGATGTGCATGTTTAGGATTTGGAAAATTTGTAGAGGTCAAGCAGTTAGGTTTTTTAAAAATTAGTGCCATTCAGGATCACGTGTTAAACAGATATTGTTTATAGGATTTTAATTAATTAATGCTAGGGATACTGTTAAAATATTATTCTGGCAAGAGAGTAAATATTGTTAGAGTGAAATATTTTGATATTGATACAAAATATTGTCCTAGTTTCAAGTCACAAAATAAACAAAGTATTCGACCTGGGGTTAGTAGAACTTAATAAAGTTTAGGCCAACTTTTTGCTCTCCATACAAAAATGTGTTCCTATATGTAATATAGATATATAGACCCACAGATAATCTATCACATATATTTATACATAGATCTCCTTTCTGACGTTTGATCTTTTCCTAGGTCTTACATCTTAATTTAACAATTGTAGGATTCTTTTTCAGATCATAGAATTGTTTGTTATTTTTACTTAGGCCATTTCCATGGTTAAAATTCCATGTCTCCCCAGGTTCCCATGAATCAGCAGTGCCCCACAAAGTGTTTCCCTTCCTGAAACTCCAGGGAAGTCTTGGAATGCCAAGAACTTCAAGAGGGAACCTGGCCAAATAGAGATTTTTGAACCTTGGTACGCTCACTAAAGCAGATTTTCAGCACAAACACAAATCAAAGTCTTGTGTTCTTAAAAGCAACAATTTTCATGTAAGTCCAAGGAGCTCACTTTGGTTCTATTAGTTTTGGCTAAAGAAGTGAAAAGCTTTGTTTAATCACGTGGTCATTATTTTGCAAGGGGATCTTAACAAATTACTTCATTATCTTTAATCTTCACCAAAGAGTAGCTACAGTTATTTTATGTAACGTTCTCAATAGGAAGCCAATGACAAAATCTTCTCTAACACCATTATTTTCTAGATCTGACCCAAAAGCTTCCTAGGTATTTTCCACTACATTATTCAGATTCAGTACTTTCTTCACAAGAATACTGGTTAATGATTTTGGCAGTAACTTAACAGATTTTTATTTTCTTAAAAGGGTAGAACTAAAGCATAGCAAGATTTAAAACATAGATACTTTGGAACGTTCAGAAGAGCAACATGGGAGAAACTGAGAAAAGGACTGAAACCCATAGAATAAGATGTCTTTCCAAGTTGAAGGTATGGAGTTTTTTGTGTGTGATATATGTGTATGTGCAGTATTTTAAAAAACTGAAACAGCCCTTGTAAAATTGCTCATGTCTATTATTTCATGTCATCCTACTTGATCTATTGATAATTTTTGCTTTAAAGAAGTTGGTTTTATAATTGAAGATATGTCTAACTATGATTATCAATTCAGACAATTTAATCAGAAATAGTTTTGAGGGACTTAGATGGAAGAGAGATCTCACAAATTTTCAATCATACATGTACTGTGGCAGAATTTATTTTCCTGGATCCAGCCCAGAGACATGCAGGGGCCCTTTCTAGAAAATAGCTCATTGGACAGAGATGCTTTGCTGATTTGTATGCCAAGATTACTTCCTAATGCCTCAGTAAAAGAAATGTATTCTCCAAGCTCTGCAACATAGCAATCATTCTTTACAAGAAAAATGCCCATTTTGTTAGCTGCCTTAGTGGTGTTACATGTTTCAGAGAAAATTCTCTTTTCATAGCTTCTGAGTCATTTCACATTCAAATATAGTTTGAGTTTATTTTAAAACAACGTATCTGGATATTTGCCTTGATTCTACAGCTAGTACCTGCAAGTGGTTTCCCAACTAAGACACCCATTTTCTTCTTATCAAAGTTTGTTTCTCCACTATATAAGGGGAAATCTATACATTTACAAAAAAAGTGGAAAAATATGATACAAATCTAGAAAACTACTTATGCCTAAAAGGCCATATTAATTATGAAAACTTTTTCCCTTAAATTATTTCTGAATTCTAATGTCCTCCTGTAACTGAGTGGTTAAAAATAAAGACCTGGGCTCAGGCTTTTCCGTGTGCCTATCAGAGTTCAGCTGTTTACGTGCTATGTGAGCTTGGATAAATTGCCTAACCTCTTTCTGTTTTAGTGTTCATAATAACAATATTCCCACCTTACAGAATTTTTTATGCTTGACACAATGATTGAAATATTGTAAACATCCATAAATATTACCTACTATTGTTAATAGTATTGGGGAGAAAAGTCAAGGCAGGTGTTATTTATGAACAATGGATCGTTTAGCAAGATTAGATATTGATGTGAATGTTTGACAAAATATTGCAAGCACAAGTTTATGAATTAAAAGTAAGAGACAATTGGCTAATAATCAGTTAGGTTTTTCTGCTCCTTTGAACTTAGAAATACGGTCATTAAATAAAATTCTTTTTTTAGTACCAAAGGACTATCTTCAACAAATTTGTTAAGTTTATTGTTAAAAGCTGCTGGGTTTAGCTTTATAAATATAGAAGTAATTTAGCACCAGACATGAATTAGAATAGCCACTGGCTTCTTTGACTTTGTGAATAAAACAAACAATTTAGGCAACCTATCTAGGTGTTTTAGGAAAAAAGTGCTGGGGTATTTATCCATCTTTTTTTTTTTTTTCTTAAAAATCTTAAATAAAAAAAAATGATTTTACCAACTCTGATTTGTACTTGATTTAGTGGACTTTCGTTGTGTTTTAAATATAAAACCTGAATTATAAAAACATGTAAAAACTATTTACTCTCAATAATATCCTCTATAAAGGTTTATAGTGGGGAAGACAGAATTTCTATAAGTGGCATTTAATATAAAAGATAAATATCTAGATATATAGCTATAGTAGCTTGTCACCATATTATAGTGACTTATTTTAAGCTTAGTGTTCAAATTTCCAGGTCTTCTTCACATAAATTTCTATTCAGAGTTTACCAAATGAATTGATACAGATAACTTTTAGCTTATGTATATGCTGTGGTGTGAATGTTTGCAAACCCCCCAGATTCCTATGGTGAAATCTTAACCCTGAGTTGATGGTCGTAGAAAGTGAGACCTTTGGGAGGTGATTAGATCAAAGGTGTGTAGCCTTCATGAATGGTATCAGTATCCTTATAAAAGAGAACTGAGAGAGATTCCCTACCCCTTCTGTTCTATGAGGATAGAGTGAAAAGATGGCTATTATGGGCCATTCAATGGATCCTCACCAGACACCATATTTGACAGCGCCTTGATGTTGGACTTTCTAAGCTCCAGAACTGTGAGAAATAACAGGATACAATGTACACTACTCTGGTGATGGCCACACAAAATGCCCTGGCTTCAGCATTATACAATTCATCCAATTAACAAAAAATTTGTACCCTCTTAAATGTTTGAAAAAATTTTTCTCTTATTTATAAGCCACCGGGCTTATGGTATTTTGTTATAGCAACCTGAATGGGCCAAGACAGTGTATTTACTCCTATTATATTTTATCTTACTTTCAGTTTTGACTTATCCAAGATGTTTTTGGTACTATGTCATTAATTCAGAGAACTTGTATCAAATGCCTACTATTTGTCAGGCACTTCATAGACCCAACAAACATAAAAGTCAATAACGTATGGTTGCAATTTCTAAATTGGTGTACTAAGAGGAGTTATAGCCATCCCAGCACTTGTAAAGTGTTCTGTGCCAGGGGCTGGAATAGAGGTAGGCACTCGGTTGGAGGGGAAGATTAGGAGTAAAAGGTGGAGGTTAACTGGGGAACACAGAGACAAGGAAGGCATCACAATAAAGGTGATGCAAGAACTGAGTCTTGAAAGTGATCATGTATTTACCACATGTACAAAGAAAAGAAAGCCATTATAAGTAGAGGAACCGCCTGTAAAAGGCACTGACCTATAAAAAGGCAAGACAAGTAGCCGGACGTTGTGGCGGGCACCTGTAGTCCCAGCTACTTGGGAGGCTGAGGCAAGAGAATCGCTTGAGCCCAAGAGTTTGAGGTTGCTGTGAGCTGTGATGCCACAGAACTCTACCCAGGGTGATAGCTTGAGACTCTGTCTCAAAAAAAAAAAAGACAAGACAAATTAAAGGAATCATGAGTAGAACATTGTATCTAGGGGCAAATAACAGATGATAAGACATGATTAGACTTTTTTTTATTAAACCACTGAAGAAAATTAGGAATTTTTGTTGAGAATCACTGAAAAGTCTTGAGAAGTAGAATGAAACACTAACTCTGTATTTTGTTAATTCATGGTGATGGCATGAGGAAGAGAGATTAGAGGTGGGTAAGACTAGAAGAGACTAAAAAGTGTTGCAGTTGTCTAAGCCAAATTGTGTATACCTATGAGATGTGTTAGCATTTGGGTAGTAGTTAAAGCCTCCGGCCTCAGGGAGACTTCCTAAGGACAGCTTGCACAGAGAAAAAAGTAGCGGGTACAAGACAAAGGCCTGAAGGGGTTGGCCAAAGAAGAGAAGACTGAGTAGAAAGAGCCTACATACAGGTGTGCATGGAGGTGGAGGGGAATTTTCAGGAAAAAATAAGAGACATGAATGGTATCCAATGCCTCAAAGTCAGGAAGTAAGCTGATGAGTGAGAAGTAGCTAGTGGATTTGGAAATCAGGAAATTGTTATGACCTTTTATGGAATAGCTTTAGGAAACCCCTGACTCTGGGAACTGAGGGGTGTATAGAAGGATAAATGCTGTTGGGAATAAGTTGAGACTATCCTTCCTAGAGAAGATGCCATCAGGGTGAGGGAAGCAATTTTTTTTTTTAAAGACAGAAATATCTTGAATATATTAATAAGCTAGCAGGGAGAGAAGCAGGAGAGAGTGTGAGTTTGAAAATAGGAGAAGGAACCATAATTCATGGATTGGGATCTCAGAAATGGGAAGAATATGGCTGGTCGCAGTGGCTCATGCCTGTAATCCTAGCACTCTGGGAGGCTGAAGCAGGTGGATTGCCTGTGCTCAGGAGTTCAAGACCAGCTGGAGCAAGAGTGAGACCCCCATCTCTAAAAAATAGCCAGGCGTTGTGGCAGGCACCTATTTTCTCAACTCCTTGGGAGGCTGAAGCAAGAGAATCACTTGAGCAAAGAGTTTGAGGTTGCTGTGAGCTATGATGCTACAGCATTCCACTGAGGGTGACAGAGTAAGACAGTATCAAAAAAAAAAAAAAAAAAACACAAAAAGAAAAAAAAAAGAAATGGGGAGAATGTGTTCAAGAGCATGGATGGAGGAATTCCATTGTTTGAGAAAAGGTACACTTATCATTCTCAAATTATAGGGAAATTAGAGAGGCAGGGATGACAGTAAGTTTGAGGTCTAAGTTGCTGATATAATTTGCTAGTCATGATGAGCATGTGTGGCTTAGTTAGATACTGAGAAACAAAAGATTTTGAATAATCTTAAAAGGAATGTGTGAGGCAGAAAATAAACTGTGTGCTTGGCTCAAGAGTGGGGGTGCGAAAGGTGTAGGGGTGATGATTTTATACATTTAAGTGTGCTGGCTAAAGAGTAAGTTGAATGACCACCCAGGATGCAAATATCATCACAAAGTAACTTTAGTAAGGCCAAAGAAGGAGCGCTATGGCATACAATTGGATATCGCCACTTAAGCACACACAAATCTATGTAATTTGTTGAATTGAAGCATACTTCAATTTTTCAGTTTTTAGTTGAAAACTTGAAAACAGGAGCCTTATGTTATACATACAGTATACTTATGTATGTACATAAGGCTCCTGTTTTCAAGTTTTCTACTAAAAACTGTCTTTTTCTTCTGATTTAACACACCTATCAGAATTTAACTTAACACATTTTTAGTGAAAGTATGTTATATTAGCTGCTGGTGATCACAATGTTTCTATTTGTTAAATCGTCCTTGGTGTTATTTAAGGATTGAGTTGACCTCACTGCTTTCTGGACCTATATCAGTACATAGGAAATGTAATTGATTCAACATACGAAATTTTGGAGTATGCATACTAGCTTGGCAGCAAAAATAAACAGAAACTTATGATCCATGCCAGCTGGTTTCCCAAAGCTCAGGAAAGCTGCACAGACTGGATGGAGTCTTATCTGTGCAGGGTCATTCCTTGGCATTGCAGCTGAAAAACCCTGAAAACACTTCCCCCTGGGTTTGTGTACTCTGGGAACCACTGGGATGGCTGAGTTCAAATGTTGCAGAGCAACATATTCTGGAAAGATTGAGGACATAGCTCAGATTGTTCTGGACATTTTCTCCATTACTGCAAACACAACATCCTACCTTCTCAGTAGATTCTGTCTTAGAACTGCAAACAAGAAGGGTGAAGAGCTGGGCTAACCAAGGTCATCTGCTGTTCTACAGAATGAACTTAAGCAAATTTGCTGGAGAAACCATGTCTTTGTGTAATTCTGCATTCCTTCTTTTCACTAAAATGTATGTGTGAATTCTTTTGTACTACAGATAGCATTGTAGTGCTGAAGATCTACTTGAATCATCAGCTATGTTTTACTGACAATTTATTTCTATGTACTAACTATGCTCATAAAATAATGAGGCTACAACTACCTACGAAATAAGTCTCACTTTGAGTTTTCGTGGTAGAAGACATTTTGTCACCAGATGGCAAATGTACAATTTAAAAATAAGTATTTCTGTGCTTTCTTATTTTTTTTCCCCCTAGATGTTTCTATTGGCAATAACATGTGCATATGTATCCAAAACACTTTCTGGATCTTACATGAATTCCATGCTTACGCAAGTAGAGAGACAGTTCAACATCCCTACATCCCTGGTTGGATTTATTAATGGAAGCTTTGAGATTGGTAATGAATTATTGTTGCATTCCTTTGTCTCCATTTTGTTTTATACATGGAGCTAGTTTGAATTTTATTCTCCTTGTTTGCTACTTTAGGTCATTAAAGTTACTTGTTTTCTTAAAATGATTGAATAGTTACTTGTTTTCTTAGTTACTTTTGTAACCTAGTAACTTTGTAAATAGTTACGTTTGCCTCTTCTATTGGAATTCCCCTCACCCTAACCTAACCCCATTTCTTCACCTGGAAAACTCTTGTTTTCTTAAAATGATTGAATAGCCTGCCTATGCTTGGAATATGCTTAGAAATAATTAATGTAAATATGACCTCATAACAACACCTAAATATGGCCACATATCCACCATTGTCTTTTTTGTTCTAATAGTTTTTTGGTTATCTAGCATGAGGAGCTGAGTATTTATTTATATTTAAAACTCTCATTCGATAACCCTAAGGGAAACTAAGCTGTCTATTTTTATATTTAGAAGATACTGTGGGAGACCAAAGGAATCTGTTTTATAATTGAGAATGCAATTATTTTCTTCCTATTGCATCTGAGAAGTTGACAATTCTCTTTTCTAAGTGCAGAATGAAGCAGAAATTGCTTTCATGTCTCTCTGAATTTGAAATATTTCAAAAACAGCCCCTAGGGAAGAACATTCTACTTATAGGTTCTGATTTTTGTGGATACCTGGGAATGGATGAGGAAAGAGAGGCAGAGAAGGATTTCTTCTATGAACAAATCTATGTAGACACATGAATGCCACTCCTTTGTAGTTTCGTGATAGCTTTTACTTTTTTCAAGGTGAAAATTGCCTTCAATATATTTAACCAATATTTGAAAGAAAAATCAGGATTGAGGAGAAGCAAAACTGAAACAGATGATGCTTTATGTTGTTTTCCTAGCTTTACTCCCTTAGATCTTACTCTGTAACACCGGTGTGCTGGATCCTGGTGATAGAGTTAGAACTAACTCCTTAGGTTATCGGTGCATAGACTTAGTTCCCAGTTTAACAGCAGTTATAGATGCTAATAATAGTTTTAATTGAATGCAGTAAGTGTGGTGGCACACATACGTAGTATATGTGAGGTCCCACAGGAACAGAAAAGGGGACACCACCTCACTTAGGGAAATAGGTTTTTACAGGATGAGCAAGAGTTTTCCAGGTGAAAAAATGGGGTTAGGTTAGGGTGAGGGGAATTCCAACAGAAGAGGCAAAAGAATGAGGCAGAATAGTAGCACATGTGGTCACCAACATTCAGCTCAATATTATCAGTCAGCAAAATGTTATCAGTCTCCTTCTTACCCCTGGCTGTTCCACCAGGCCCATTATGTTCCTGGGGGAACAGACTCTGGAGAGCTTTGTGTGCTTGCTGTGGAGTTTATTTGTGTCCCTTAGGGTGGGGAAGAGTCACAGAGAATTGGAAGGGCTCTTAAGCTTTCTATGGCAACATGACGCCATATGATCTCAGATGCTTGTTAACACTGAAGAGTAGATGAAGTCATTTAGGGAGAGGCTACAGGGTGATAAGTACAATGAACAGACAATGGACCTTTGAAGTGCCCCAATGTTTAAGGAATAGATGGAAGAAAAAGAACTCATGGAAGTGTCAAGAGAAGGAATGGTCAAAAGAATGAGGGCCACTTGGAAAGAGTGGCACTAGAGGGGATAAGGGAATTAGAAACAATTCACAACAGTGTCAAAAGCATTTGAAATATCCAATTAGATAAAAACGAAAAGCTATTTCCTGGGTTTTATAATATGGAGATAATGGAGGCTCTTCCCCAGGGCGCTTTAAATTTAGAAGGTAGAAAGTAGTGGAGATAGCAGTGACTTTAGGAGATGTGGATTTCAAACAATGGCCTCTGGAGACATTGCTTTTCACATGGGTGGCTTGAATTATAGGATTGTAGGAATGAAGAGAGGCCATTGTGGCTCATTTGATGACAGAGGTGGGACACTCTCCACATAAAATAATGTACATGTTGACATCTCTCCTACGTACAAGGCAGATTAGAGAGAAACAGCGTTTGAAAGAAAAGTCTTCAAAATATATAACACCACTTAGAAAATTTTTAACTCCTTGAGGAAAAACTAAAGTTATATTTGTTTTGTTTTCAAGCTGTCACCCTGGGTAGAGTGCCACGGCATCACAGCTCACAGCAACCTCAAACTCTTGGGCTTAAGCAATTCTCTTGCCTCCACCTCTCAAGTAGCTGGGACTGTAGACACCTGCCACAACACCTGGCTATTTGTTGTTGTTGCTGTTGTTGTTGCAGTTGTCATTGTTGTTTAGCTGGCCCAAGCTGGGTTAGATCTGCCAGCCTTGGTGTATGTGGCTGGCGCCCTAACCACTGAGCTATGGGCGCCACCCCTAAAGTTATCTTTGAATGATGAGTTTAAAAACATGCATCTATTTGAATTTGACTTTTATGTCTCTTTTTGAGCATGGGAGCACATTTACAGGGTTCTGTGGAACACACACAGAAAGACCAGAGGTGCAGGCTGACACCTGCTTTGGCTTATTTCCCAAGTCTAGATCATCACAAATAGAGCATTAACATTTCCTAGAACCATTCTTTAGTCCTTTTTACTGACTTCTCTTCCTTTTTAAATATCGGTGTCCCACACATATCTGTTTATGTCTACTTTGCAAAACAGGGCTCTTCTTCAGGACAGGGCTGTGTCTTAGTCATTTGTTTAATGCAGCACTAGCACAAATCTCCGTGGTTGAGACAGTTGCTATACAGTAAATGCTAGAGCATAAAGGATTGAGGGAGGCTGTTTACTAACGCTTTGTTCTTTCTTATTGAAATGAGTATTCTTTGTCTTTTTTCCTAGGAAATCTTTTACTGATTATATTTGTGAGTTATTTTGGGACCAAACTCCATAGACCTATAATGATTGGTGTCGGATGTGTGGTTATGGGCTTAGGGTGTTTCTTACAATCACTACCTCATTTCCTCATGAACCGGTGAGTATTCCAGTTTTTGATGATTTTTTTTTTTTTAGGTCCAAGTTTCACCTGCAGAAAATAAATTTTGTGATTTTTCTCTCTAGCAGAAATGCTTATAAAAGCATAGAGCATTGTGATAGGAGAAGTAACATTCGAATTCTGTTCTGCCTTCTGTTTTACAGCGTTGGTGACCTCACTTCCACTTGCACGGTCACTTTTTGTCATGTATGCAGTAGGGCTTTGGCATGCTTCTTTTATGGAGCTGAATGAATGAAATGAATCTTAGGAACAGTCCAGATTTGGTATTATGCTCTTCTTAGGATTATTTAGACATTTTTAGTTATAATGAGATTCTGCTTAATTGTAGTTTCACCAAGAGGCAGAGCAGTCTGTGTGTTTTTTACAAATTGAATGTTCGAGGTAACCTCATGACGAGCAAGCCTATTTACACATTTTTCTAATAGCACATGCTTATTTTGTGTCTTTATGTCACATTTTGGCAATTTTTTGCAATATTTCAAACTTTTTCATTATTATTATTATATTTGTTACAGTAATCTATAATCTGTAATCTTTGATGTTTTATTATAATTGTTTTGAGATTTACAAACAATGCTGCCCATGAAATATGATGAACTTAATAAATGTTTGTGTATGTTCTGACTACTCCATCTCTCTCCCTCTCCTTAGGCCACCCTATACCTTGAGATACAAATATATTGAAGTCAGGCCAATATTTAACCCTACAATGGTCACTAAGCATTTGAGCTGCATATCTCTCACTTTACATCAACGCTAGAAATGGTTAAGCTTTGTGAGAAAGGCATAATCAAAAGCCAGGTTAGGTATAAAGCTGGGCTCTTGTACTGGTTAGCCAAGTTGTGAATGCAAAAAAAAAAAATTTTTTTTTGTTTTCTTGAAAAAAATTAAAAGTGCTACTTCAGTGAACACATGAATAAGAAAGAAGAACAATCTTACTGCTACTCTGGAGAAAATTTTGAGTCATCTGAAGAGAAGACCAACCCAGCTACAACATTCCCTGAAGCCAAAACCTAATCTAGAGCAAGACTCTAACTCTCTTTAATCCTATGAAGTCTGAGAGAGGCAAGGACACTGCAGAAGAATAGGCTGATGCTAGCAGAGGTTGGTTCATGAGGTTTAAGGAAAGAAGTTATCTCTATAACATAAAAATACAAGGTGAAGAGGCAGGTGTGGATGCAGAAGCCGCAGCAAGTTATCCAGAAGTTCTGGCTAAGATCATTGATAAAGGTGGCTACACCAAACAGCAGATTTTCAGTGTACATGAAACAGCCATCGATTGGAAGAAGGCGACATCTAGGACTTTCCGAGTTAGAGTCAGTGCCAGGCTTTGAAGCTTCAAAGAACAGGCTGACTCTTGATGGGAGCTAATGCAACTGATGATTATAAGTTGAAGCCAGTGTTCATTTACCATCCTGAAAATCTCTGGGCCTTTGTGAATTATGGCAAATCTACTTTCCCTGTGCTCTGTAAAAACCAAAGCCTGGATTACAGCACATTTGTTGACAGCATAGTTTACTGAATGTTACTGCACAGAAAAGAGATTCCTTTAAAAATATTTCCACTCATTGACAATTCACCTGGTCACCCCACAACTCTGATTGCCACGGCTAGTGACTCCTCTCATGGATCTAGTTAAAGTAAACTGGAAGCCTCCTGGAAAGTAGTCACCATTCTAGAACATTCACCATTAGGAACATTCATGGTTCAAGAGAGGAGGTTAGAAGATGACTGTTAATAGGAGTTTGGAAGAAGTTGATTCCAACTCTCATGAAAGGCTTTGAGGAGTTTAAGACTCCAGTGAAGGAAGTAACTGAAAATGTGGTAGAAATAGCAAGAGAAATAGAATTAGAATTGAAGCCTCAAAATGTGATTGAATTCATGATATAACTTGAATGGTTGAGGAGTTACTTCTCTTGGATGAGCAAAGAAAATGGTTTCTTGAGAGAGAATATTCTCTTGGTGAAGATGCTGTGAATGTTGGTGAAATGACAACCAAATGTGTTTTATACGTGAACTTCACTGATAAAGCAGTGAACGAGCTTAAGACACCTGACTCTAGTTTTGAAAGAAGTTCTACTGTGGGTAAAATGCTATCAAACAGTATTGTGTACTATATAGAAATCTTTTGTGAAAGAGTTAATTGATGCAGAAAATGTCATTATTGTCTTCTTTTGATAAATTGTCACAGCCACCCCAACTGTCTGCAACCACTATGCCGTCAGTCAGCAGCCATCAACATTGAGGCATGACCTTCCACCAGCAAAAAGATTATGACTCACCAAAGACTCAGATTATCCTTAGTAATTTTTTAGCAATAAGGTATTTTTAAATTAGGGTACAAACATTTTTTAGACATAGTGCCATCACACTCTTAATAGACCACAATATAGTATAAACATAGTTTTTATATGCACTGGGAAATAAAAGTTCCTGTGACTAGCTTCATTGCAATATTCACTTTATTGTGTTGGTCTGAAACCAAACTCACAATATCTCTGAGGTATGCCTGTAGTTTTTTATGTCAGATATGTTGAATTCCAGTATAAAAGCATATTCACTGTTTATATTTGTATGACTGTGTAAATATTTTTCACCACTAAATTGAGCTGTTGGCACTCTTTTCTTATAAAACTTTTAATTTTTTCTGGATTTAATAATTATCCAATTTTTAAGTTTGATTAGCTTTCTTTGTATTTCTTACTCATTTATCACCAAATTCTTTACTGGTAGGGCAAATTTCTTCTCAATGTACTCATCCATATTAAAGGATATCATTTTTGGCTTAGAAATACCTCTCCTATACCTTCAATTCTCCACCTGCAATTGAACTGGGAACTGGGTAGGCAATGCTGTTTCCTTGGAATTTTTCCTTATACTCATCCTTGAGAATTTGCTTTATTTCTTTCTTGAGTGCAGTTACTCATTTCTTGGGTGCCATATCTTCTGCTTTCCTTTTTACTCTTACTTCTTTTTTTACTTTTTTTTTGTTGTTGTTGAGTTGAGTCTTGCTATGTTACCCAGGCAGGTCTCAAACTCCTGGCCTCAAGTGATCTTCCTACCTTGGCCTCCCAAAATGCTGGGATGAAAGATGACAGGCATTAGCCACCATATCTGGCTTCTCACTTCTTGTGAAGAAAATAATCTAAGAAAGTGTGGAAAGGAGGTATAAAATTTAAGACATTGTACATCTGAAAATATTTCTATTCTACTCCCACACTTGACTGATAGTTTGGCTGGTATTAATTTCTATTCTAGATTAGAAAAATTTTTCCTAGAGAATTTGAAGGCATTTTCCCTAATATTTTCCAGCATCAAATGTTATTATGCCATTCTAATCTCTTTGATCAATTTCCTTTCCTTGGGAACTATTAGGATTTTCTTTTAAACTCCAGAGTCCAAAATGTATAATCACTGTCTTAATGTAAATCCTTCTCCTCCAGTGGGCTAGATGCTTTCAATCTGAACATTAGGAAAAGTCACTTGCATTATTTTTTTGGTAATATCTCCCCTATACCTCTTGTCACCCCCACTGTTTTCTGTTTTCTCTTTCTAGAATTTCTACTATTTGAATATCGGAGATCCTGGATTAAGCTTATGCTTTTCTTACACTTTCCTCTAATTTTCCATCTTCTTACCTTCTTGTTCCTTTCTGGGAGATTTAACTTTATCTTCCAAACCTTCGAATGCCATTCTAGCTTGTAAGATCATATTTTTAATTTCTAAGGACTCCTGTTTTTTGTTTCTTTTAAAGGAACTTCTCATTATTCTTTTGAGAAAGCAGAGTCCTTTCCCATCTAAATTTTCTTCATCTGTCTTCTTTGTCTCTGGCTCCTCAAAATGTAAAATTTTTTTGTTTCTGTCTGTTATGAGCTTCTCTCATATAACTGGTAGTCTTTGGTTATCTATTTGTATTTAATAGGGAAGGATAACAACAGCAAGCTAACTAGGAGTTCTGGAAACATGTGTAGGGCTCGGTTAATGGAGGTCTTTGGAGAGTGATTGTGCAAGGACTGGCTGTTTTACAGATGGCTCAGAACTGCACATCACCTGTTAGTTATCCTAGATAGAGATACAACCTTGGGAGGTACAACCTTGGCCCAGCCAGGTTGGAGTGGCAATCTCATCTTTTAGCATGTAGCTTTTTTTTTTCTTTTCTTTCTTTTTTTTTTTTTTTTTTAACTCAAGACCCCTAGTTTTTAGCATGGCCTCCTATGCTCAGTGTGCTTCTCCAGACTCCAGAGTCAATGGAGTGGCAGGGCACCTGCTCCTTTAACACACGTAAAACCAAAGTGTTTAAACTCTTTTGTTTTTTGGAGCATGCGCACTTTTTTTAAATAATAAGACTAAATTTATTCAGTAGCTTAGTAAAAGTTTTGATTATAAGTATCCAACAGTATAAAAATCAGATTTGTAGATTTCTAATATATTAACACAAAGTGTACGACTACACACAGTACATGCTACAGGCAAAGAGAGGTGGAAGGGAAAAGAAAAGACTATGGTTGAGGTCTAGTAATAAATAAATACAGAGGTAGATATGATCCCTATCATAGTATATTTTACCACCAATACTGGAGCCAAAATGTACAAAAAAAAAAAAAAAAATCAAAATAACTCAGGCGGATGATATAGCTGGACTTCTGTAATTCATCTCAAAGGCTATGAGAGAGCCCACCCAACTGCCTGTGCAGTCTGTGCATATGGTGGCGGATAGCATGTAGGTATTTTCCAAGAGGAGAGAATATAAGACATTTAGATTAAGAACTATAAAACGATAGAGTTTCCATAAAAAGTGGCTCACTCCCGGTTTGGCGCCTATAGCTCAGCGGCTAGGGCGTCAACCACATACACCAGAGCTCTGCTGGTGGGTTCGAATCCAGCCCCAGCCTGCCAAACAACAATGACAACTACAACCAAAAAATAAAAATAGCTGGGCATTGTGGCAGGCGCCTGTAGTCTCAGCTACTTGAGAGACTGAGGTAAGAGAATTGCTTAAGCCCAAGAGTTTGAGGTTGCTGTGAGCTGTGACACCACAGCACTTCACCAAGGGCAAGGAAATGAAACTCTGTCTCAAAAAAAAAAAAAAAAAAAAAAAAAGTGGCTCACTCCTTATTGTTAATACTACCCAATTTTTAAAATCCAGTTCAAAAAATAAAAACTAAGTCGTGTCATTATAAGGCAAGCAAATGCTCCTCCCTCATGAAAAGTCTGAACTGGTAATATTTTTCTCCTGAATTTTTAGAAAAGAGACAATAAGAATACTTTGGTTTGGGTTCAAGCGAGAGGCTTTGAATGAGGATTTTAGAACTGAGGAACTCCAAGTTCAGGATATCTCAGTGTTCAGAAACCCTGACTAAAAGAAGCCAAACCAACACCAACTCACTTTAACACACACCTCTTTTGTTTCAGTAAATTTTACTTTAAATATAGAGTGGGAAAAAAAATAAAAACCCTAACAGGTTAAAACAAGTTAAACATCCACTCTACACAGATAAAAGCTTCACAAAGGTCAGCTGCCTTAATCCAGAGCTGAAACTGAATTGTGCAGATTTTCAGTGAAGTCATCAGTCATGTAACACAAACAAAAGTCAATTATTTACATACTCAGCAAGCCCTCTAAGAAATATACACCCCAAAGCATTAACCTTTATTTTGGGCTGCCCTGAAGACTTTGACATTTTATTTTTCAGATAGTTAAACATTTTTCACAAAGTATGCTGTCTACCACTTTTTAATACTTTGGTACTATTCATATGGGGTCTCCCTTATTCTAAAGTCTTGCCATTTCCTCAAGAGAAGCTTTCATTCTGCTTTAGAAATTCCACATAAATTATTTATCAAATATTAATATGAAGAGGTGGCATAGGATGCAAAATATATAGTTACCTCTTTGTGTATTTAGAAATTACTTTTTCCTTCCAGGTATTTGTAACAGAAAGCTCAGCCTGTCCTGTTTAATCAGTAGTACAGGTTCGAATCATCGCAACCTTGGCAAGGCCTTAATATTTCAAAATTATTAATAATTGTCTCTAAGGAAAAGTCTATGTTACTGTGTTATGACAAAATGATTTCCCCATGAGGGGAAAAAAAGTGTAGACAGCCATTTTTAAAAATGCCTGAACCATTGCTTCTTAATATAGAAAGACTAATACTACATATTGCTTCTCATACAGAAAATCCCATCTCTGTCCCCTAACATTCCCCTTAGTTTCATTCATTAGAAAGGGATTTAAAAAAAAAAACAAAAAAACAAACAACCAAAAAAGATGACTTAAAGAACACTATACAGCAGCATTCAGCTTTCCTATGAAATACTCAGCATCTTAAATATTAGGTACTATTCTTTTTAAATCACCTAGATGCTGGCTTCAGAGTTTGTGGAACTGAGGGGGGGGGGAATAATCCACTCAAAACTATTCTACAAGTTGTCTTTTGGGAGAAAAGCAGGTATCCAAGTTAAAAATAGGAGGGTCTTCTTCTTAGTAAAGCCTCACAAGAATGGAGAAGCAAGAATCCAATGTATCAATTCTAGCATGAAGGCAGTAGATGATCTAATACCAGGTGGGGGTTAGGGGAATGAGGGAGCTGGGAGAGAGCAGGAGGAAGGGGTTTGGGGGTCACGGTGTATGGCACACCTCATATGGGTGGGACACAATTGCAAGAGGGACTTCCTAATAAACGCGATCAGTGTAACCTAATTCTTTGTACTCTCACTGAATCCCAAACAATTTAAAAAAAAAAAAAAAAGAATAGGGTCAGTTTGTTGCTTTGTGATCTTTTCAAAATTTAAATAGGTTTTTGTTCCCCTTCTATATAAAAACCTCAGTCTCCACTCCTGACAGAGATGGGCAGAGGTTCTGGGCCCTGCTCCTGCAGCTTCTCAGCGGTGGCTTTCTTGTTGCTGCAGCAGGCTTGAATAGAGACTTCCCCCAAACGCCTTTATAGATAATCCCATGACCTATTTCCTGACTTTTCCAGTACATGAGACGGTGTTCTAGTACAAACAGAAGCCATCTCTGTATCTGAGCCATCATCTGACTGGTTACTGTAACAAGGAGATGAGCTGGGGAGGCGCTGGAGCTGGTACCGTGAGCATCAGAATCATGACGTTTAAATTCCTTCCGCAGTTTACTGATCTGGTTACTTTGTATCCTGTTTCCAGAGTTTTCACTTCCTTTTGTTTCAAGGTACTCTTTAGACTGGGTCCTGCCCTTGAATCTACCACATGATTTCATTTTTTAAAAGTAAATTTATTTCAGATTAATGTGAGGGTACAGACCGCCTGGTCAAAATATTTGATTTTGTTACGGTGGAGTCCCTCTTGTGGTTATGTCCCACACACAAAGGTGTGCCAGACACCCCCACACCGTGCCCATTCAGTGAGAGCACCCCCAGCCCCCACCCGCTCCCTCATTAGCCTCCACCCAATTTGAATTGAAATGGGTTTTTCTCCTCTGTGGGCCTACGGCCGATCGTCTACTGGCTTCATATTGTACTGCGTGCGTTGGATAATTGCTTTTCTATTCTGTGATACTTTACTAAGAAGAATGTGTTTCAACTCCATCCAGGATATTGCAAAAGATGTGAAGTCTCATCTTTTTGTGGCTGAGTAGTATTCCATGGTGCCGATTTCTTTTGATCCTGCTGGCAACTTCTTCCATCTTTTCTCAAGCAGGACACAGGCATTGCAGATGTCCCTGGAATAAGTTTCGTGCCTCCTAAAAGAGCTCTGGAAGCCCTTTCGTTTACTGTCAGTGAATGGAGAAATGGAGGGCTTAGCCCTGCAAATACAGCAGCCCTCTATACTTCTCTACATCTTTGGCTTGTGAAAACCAAGCATCTTGTCTTCTGGGCAAGTGAAAAGCAACCGTTCCACAAGGAACAGCATTGCCGAGGTGCAGAGTGTACGTCGGCATCCCCCCTCCCCCAGCCCCCGCGCTGTTCCCCACTAAGTGCTAGCTCCTCCTCAACTGCCTGGTCTGGAAAGACAGTCCCCTGCGGTTCAGCAGTTGCTCCGGCGGGTCCGGAAGGTGGCGTAAGCTTTCCTTCTGCGCACGCGCGGCTGCTGGTGCAAAATTCTCTTGAATGGAACTTGAACCTGCCGGCTTTTGCATTTATGAGATTCTTCTTCACCAGAAGCTTCCTGGTGATGTGTGGCGTGGGCTTCATTGCTCCCTTGCAGGCACTTAAGGTCGTGTTTCTAGTGAGATACGATCCAGTGATCTACCAGTCACTTATTTGCCTTCCCATTTTCAAATCTTCTCAAATCGCTCATTTCCTTTATCTTTGTGGAAGGATGTCTCTCCTTTTTCTGTTTTAAAATTTATTTACTGGGCGGCGCCTGTGGCCCAAAGGAGTAGGATGCCAGCCCTATATGCTGGAGGTGGTGGGTTCAAACCCAGCCCCTGCCAAAAACTGCAAAAAAAAAAAAAAAAAAAAAAAAAATTACTAATGGACTTAAAAGGAGTTGTTGGATTGTAAGTGGATAAATTAAGTGAACAAAATATATTTTATCTTTTCAGGTACTTTTGAAGGGATCAAGAGTTTCTACTTTCTAGTTTTAACTTTTATGCTGTGTTCTATTCAGGACAATTCTAACTCATCTTTAGCTATTATTTACAACTCTTTTCACTATCTGCCAAAGCGGTCATTTCTATCAGGCTGTCACGTTTCATGGGATCATGACTATGGAGAAAGAAACCCTGTCCACAGCTCACAGCCAACTCTGTGAGCACCACTGGGCAATTGGCCCGAGGGGAAGGTATTTTATCTCTTTTATTATGTTCTATAGCATAGAAATTGGGATGTTGGTGGCATTCAAATAGCCCACATGGACCTCAGAGAGCAAGTTTGTTTGTTTGTTTTATTTTTCTTATCAAACAGGAATGAGGAAAGCAATCCAGCATAACTTCTAACAAAGAGAGACTTAGCTGGATGTTCCCCTCCAATTCTTGCAGTATATGATTTATTTTCTGAGAAAAGACATATGGATTTTTTTTGTAATTTGTCCAAGTTGAATGGTCACAGTCTATTAATCCTTTTATTCTTATGAGAAGAGAAAAGTCACTAGCTATTCTGTCACAGTGATTGAGCTTCTACCAAGATCTCTCATTATGAGAGGCAAATACTTTGTTTTTCTTAGGGGTCAATGCAACACATTGGAAGAATTATTGTTTGTATTCTTGGGAAGTAAAGGTCATGCTTCTTATAAGCAAACCACAGAGAATCCAAAGTTGGGGACTTGTTTTGTTGTTATTTCTTCTAACGCCTTTATTTTCTTAATTATACTTTATTGAATCTCTTATTTTTATTAGTTTTTTGTTCCTTCTCCCACAGTAATTATTTCCAGGAATGATCACCTGAAAGTCACAGAAAGTTGATGTTAGCTGATCTAAAGGTAGATGACCCACAGGCAGATTGTTGAATGCTATTGTATAAAAGGATTATACATTTATATGAGCAGAGAGTTATTTTGATGATAATAATTGATGATAATTGGAATGGCAAAGAAGAAAAGACATTCCTGTTGGATTTGGATATTGTGGCTTACAGGAAGCAGGAGTCAAGAATCTGCACATTGCCTATATTATCCTCATCAGCTTCTTAACATAAACGTGTTTTCCTTGTGTTCATACAGATATGAATACGAATCTACAGTTTCAGTTTCAGGCAACTTGTCCTCAACCAGTTTCTTGTGTATGGAAAATGGAACCCAGGTTTTAAGACCAACACAAGATCCATCAGGTGGTTTACTTCATTTTATTGCTTTCTATTCAGTGTATTTGTAAGTGAACACTTTCTGCTGAGGGGCTTTGAAGGAGATACTTAATTGGGTTTGGTTAAGTGAGTAAGGTGATGAATAAAAGATATTTTCTCCCTTCAGAAATTTTGGAAAGGGTCATAGGAGGGAATAAGAAGGACTAATAATACCGATTATTACTTCTCTTATATTTGAATGCATTTATTAAGACTGCCTTTTCTATTTCTTAAAATGGTTATTTAAAGTGAGTCAAAGACATCTACCCAAGAACCACTGCAGAATTAATCCCAAGTGGAAAATGTCTTAGAAGGATGGATTTATACTGATAATTTAGTTTATATGGTTGTGTAAACAGGAAATAGAGATAGAAACAAAGTTCAAGGAATTTTCGTTAGATCACTGATCTCCTGTAACAAGGAAAACAGGCAAGTAGGCTATATTTCTGAATTTCTCTACTCCCTTTTTACTGTACTAGGAACTTGTTTTTCCGTTCCCTTTGTCCTCTTTACTTGAAATTCTACTTTACCACTGAACACAATTGTGGAGCTGCTTCTAACTTCCTGTAGGCCCAGGCACCAATATACTGGCTTCTGCCCCTTCATGGGATAAGGCACCTGTATAATCCTTTGGTGATACTTTGCCTGGGCGTGACTCTGCAGACTTACTGTCAGCCTAGAATTTCTCCTCCTGTGATGAATTCCTGTCAATGCAGTAGACCCCAAGACTGGGAATTTCACTGCTTCTGTTGAATCAGAGGGAACCACAATAGTATCAAGGCATTGAAAAATAGTTGTCTCAGAAGCTCTAAGCCAAAGAAGCCCCTCAGGAAACAAAGGAAAACAGTGATATCAACAGAGGCCTGTGCTCTTTTTTGAACTGGCGTTAACCAAAGACTGATCCAGGTGCAGCCTCCATTGTAGTGGATATACTCAAACCTTCTTATTCTGTTATATCTCCAGAAAAGTGCATTGATACTTTCATCACCTGATTTTCAGTTTTGCCTTAGAATAGGCCTAGGGTTTGCCTTTGATCACTAGAAACAAATCATTGCACTCATCATACAAAAAAATCAGAATACCCAGAAACAGAGACTTATGATTTTCTGGACTGGGAATGATTGAAAGATAGACCTCATAAGAAACTACTGTGCTTGGAACCCTGCAGGTGGCACCTGGCCAATTTGTAGGAGGCACCTGGCCAATTTGTAGGAGGTGAGAACACATTGTCCTTTGCTTCCCTGAAAACATAGTCCACAGAGCTTCCTCGGGGCTTTCCAGCTATTTTGGTGTAGGACATAAATGACAAAGTAACAGATAAAAGTCTTCAGAATTCTCCTTATCTTTCCCAATTTTAATTGCCTTTTCCCTTTTCAATTCCCTTTTCAATTACCTGCCTTAAATCCTTTTTGTTTATTCTACAAAGCAATGGCTGTGCCAAAGATTGGAGCAGATTTCTTTATTGAGAATTCTTTGGTGGTTACAGTATACAGTAGAGTCTACCGAGAAAATATTACTACCCAGTCAAATATTTTTAGTTTCTATAAAGTAATTAGAGCTATAGAGAATTCAAACTCTAGTGATTCTCTTGTTTAAATCTTATACATATATATCAATTTCAGGGAGAGATATTGTGTGTGTATATTTTTCTCCTCTCTGCAAGATTGTGTAAGAACTGGCTAACACTTGTGGGTGCTAACTGGGTCTGGTAGCTACTGGTAAACTGAACCTCTGGGAGAAAAAAAAAACCTTGCTTTTTAGTATTTGGAAGTTTCTGTGGCATAATACTCTCATCAAACCACCGAGGAGTTACCCCTAAACACTGAATTTGGAAGAGGGATGCAAACTCATCTTTCCCAACCCAGTAGGAACTGGCTCCAACATAACACTCATACTTGTCCAGACCTGTCATAAAAAGCAATAGATATGACCCAATGATTCATTGTTGGTGTAGTAATATGAATCATTGACAAGGTACCATGGTCACATAGGAACTATGAAATGTCTGCAGAACACTGTAGACATTAAGTATTGTCAACAATTGACTATCTAAGCACTAATGCAATTACTTTTTTCTTTTAACACAGAGTGTATGAAGGAAGTCAAATCATTAATGTGGGTGTATGTACTAGTAGGAAATATTATACGTGGAATGGGTGAAACTCCCATCATGCCTTTGGGTATTTCCTATATAGAAGATTTTGCCAAATCTGAAAACTCTCCTTTATATATTGGTAAGTTTGAGAGGCTGCCTTAACTCCTTTTTAGGGTAGTAAGTTCTTTGATAGTAGAAATTAGTTATTCATTTTTATTCTTAGTGGTTTCCAGATGATGATCAGAGTGCCTTTTCCCGGTTGATCATCAATAAAAGTTTGTTGAATGGAGTGGTTTTATGCTAACTCCAAATGAGCCACTTTGTTACATCTGCTTTGTGCTAGTGGAAATGCCACAAATCTAGTGTCCCTGGAGTAGCCAGTACTGCCAGATAACCTGGAGATTCAAGAGAATGAAGACCAAAGGAAGACACTGGATTAGTGACAGAGAGACCACTGGTGGTACTTTGGAGGATAGAGGGAAAGGGTTTGAGTGAGTGAGAGGTGAGGAAGCAGAGGCAGAGAGTGCAGTGGAAGGTAAGGAAACAAGGTGGATCTGAGATGTTGTACAGTCATTGGACAGAAGGTGACATAAACACAGAAGGAGTGTTTGGGAGGCCAAGGCTTCAGAGAAGAAAGAAGGGGCTGAATGTGATACGGGGGCTTCTCCACGAATTGTGGAGAAAACAGAGACAATAGGCACAAACAAATTTTGGAATGAAAAAGATGAAAGTTGAAGAAGCTTGTGTCTGGATTTTCAGTGAGCAGAGATGGATTAGCATAGAATTGCAGGCAAGTCCTGAGGCAGCTCACATCAAAGTTCCAAAGAGTAACAACTCAAGTGGCTTCCTTCCCCAGAAGGAAGTTCAAGTGGGAGGTTTGAGAGTGGAGATTTTCTGTGGAATGTGCAGAAATTCCTCTTAACATGATATTGCTATGGAAAGAATTCAAAGGCTCTTGCTTTATACTGCAGCTCTGTCGATAAAATGATCCCAGCTGGGACTGTCCATGCTGCTACCAAAAATCTCTACCTGTGACCCATGAAAAAGAATTGGAGGACTAGAAAAGTTTCTTTAAATTATGAGGCTTGTTTTTCAACAATTACAGAAACAAACATTGCTAATATATAAACAAATTGAATATATAAATCAAGAATAATTCAATCTCAGACTTTTCATGGACTTAGAACTCTTTACATGGGTATACAACTCTACTGTAACTTTATATTTTTGTTAATTTTTAGGGTTTATAGAAACGGGAGCTATCATTGGTCCTTTGATTGGACTTTTGTTAGCATCATTCTGTGCAAATGTTTACGTAGACACTGGATCTGTGAACACAGGTAATCAATAACATCTATGTCTCGTGTGTTATCACAGTAATCATTGCCTTACTTGACCTTTGGTTAGAGTATCTCCACCTCACCAGAGAACAAACTGAAGTGGAAGAGTTTAAATAACTTTTCAAATACTTCAAACCAGTAAGCAGTAGAACAGTAGAAAATTCTGAATGGACTCAAAATCCAGGTTATTTTTATTTCACTTCAACCATAGTTCTTGGTTTCAAAAGATTTAAGCACAGTGGTTTCAATTTCTTCTAATCAAACACTTATTTGTGAAGAATTTAACAGATCTTCCAGTTATTTTGTAATCATCTGTTTTGAAATTCCTTACATGTTAAGACTGATAAGCAGAGTAATTTATTACTAAGCAATATTGTAATACCACATATTATCAGACAGATTTTATGAATGTTTCAATTACATACAAATTTTATACTTGGATAGAGCTGAGGAGTGTAACTTTAATACTTTTATATTGTTTGTACAGGAAATAATGATGAGTTAATAAAAAGGCATCTATTTCTTTACAGATGATCTGACCATAACACCCACGGACACTCGCTGGGTTGGCGCCTGGTGGTTTGGCTTTTTGATTTGTGCAGGAGTGAATGTGCTCACAGCCGTTCCCTTTTTCTTTTTGCCCAAAACTCTTCCAAAGGAAGGTCTAGAGCATGATGCAGACATGACTAAAAATAACAAGGAAGAGAAGCAAAGAGAAGAGGTCAAGAAGCAAAAGGATGGAATCACTAAAGGCAAATATAAACATTTTAAATACTATATAATGTCCTGTTCATTTTATATAGCTGTTTCTGTATTTTAGTCTAACACTATAACATGCTGTCTTAAGACATTTCAACTGTCATTTACAACCAGTCACCCGTCCATAATGCCTAAATTGTTTAATTCTTCCTATACTACTAATTGAAAATGAATGATGTAATTTGGAAGCTGGATTATCTCAGATCATTTGCATTTATATAAATGTTTATGTCAGCTTGGGCATTTAGACTCTTTTTATATTTGGTCCCATTTGCTTAAAAAATCTACTTTATGAGGAACGTAGTTCTTTAAAAAAAAAAAAAGGAAAACAAGCATTGTTATATGAGGCATATGATGGAGATAATATTGAGCCACATAGTAGTTTTCTAGCAAATACAGGGAGTATTTTATGTAATTTTTAAAAAATGTAAGTCCCCTGGTATACTCCCACCTAGAGGGCACCATGTAAATGTATATGGCACACCTTCTAGGTGGGGGACACACACATAACAGAGATTTACCTAACAGATGCAAATATTGTAACATAATTGTTAGTACCCTCATATTAATCTGAAAAATATATATATAGGTCCTCAATATAAGCTCAAAGCATAATTTACAGGTCTTTCTATGGGAGACTAAGCTGAGAGAGTCTAAGTATTTAGCACTCAAGAACACTGATTCTCAAACTGGGCTAAACATTGGAATCACCTAGGAAATTCCAAAAATTTCTGATACCTGGAAGTTCTGTGGTATTCCCAGCAGGTCTGATTTAATTACAAGTTTGGGTATATGATGTCATGGGCACTGGCATTGGAATTCTCAAGGAGAATTTCTTTGGAGGATGCAGAGGGACTCAGTTTCTTTGTCTGTATAATGGAGATAATAATAGTATGTAATGATATAGATTGTTTTGTAAAGGTAAAAGGAATTCTGACACACATTACCATTTTACTGCTACTAATAGTAATATTTTTATTGTTACTTTATATCTCCCCCATCCATTAGTTAGAACACCAATTTGTACAGAATTTTTGTTAACAATTACAAAATCACCACAATTGAACATATTTTAATACTTCTTGGTTTGTTACGAGCCACGTCAGAATATTGCAAATTCTCCGAATCAAGATTATATTAACAACTCTTCTGAAAGGGTTGATGTAGACTGATAGACCTCTTGTGGTCTGCAAGATCAGTTTGATTTTCAAAACTAAGAAAGAGCTTAGCTTAATAGTAGACACATAGAAAATAAACTTGAACAACTGAGAGTCATCTATTAGGACAGGATGTCAGCAAACTTGTGATTGAAAAAGCTCCAAAGAGCTCTGGCAATAACGCTCTCCCCTGTCATGTACCTTATTTGTAAATATTAATTCTATAATGAGAATTTGTTTCTTTGTATTAAGCTGTGCTCGTTCTTCTTCTAAATTGTTCAATTATTAATCTGTTATCTCAGAGTGAATTTTATGCAGTTTATTAAGCAAACCAGAATAGTAAGAAATAAGGGAATCAAGACAGGCATCATGAACCAGAGAAAGTGAAAAGAAATTAGAAATGAGAATTTGAACTGAAATGGCGGCACCATGACCCGGCACATTTACTAGAGAATGGCCACGAATTTGGCTCCGAGCCTTTTCAAACAGGAAAAGGTTTTGGTTAAATAATTGACAAGGTTATTTGTGCCAAATGATTAGCATCTCTGAGAGTGGGACCTGGGTATTGGGATTTTTAAAAATAGCTGCAGATGGTTCTAATGTGCACCCTGTTATTATGCATTGGCATAACCACAAAACCATCATTCTGAAGAAGCAGAAAGATACCTGGAACTTGAGCCAATTCATAACCCACTAATTCCCACATAAGTCTTCATTGTAAATATTCAAGGAGGGATACCAACTCATATTTGAGTATGAACTTCTTTATCAAATTTATTTCCTCCCAGACTTTAGAGAACAGAACAAGTAAGCATCTTTCATTCTAGATGATCGCTAAGGAAGAGAGGATATACATATTAATAGGAGGAAGAAGAGAAGAAACAAAAGGACGTGGTTTGGACACAATGTTGTGGTCACGTTAGAGTTTTGCTGGAGACACAATAGTGAGATACTGACAGCAAAACTATTGCTCTCTGATTCCTACTCAGTCACCTATACGTGTGTTACTGACTTCTAGAAGCTACCAAGGCAATGCTATCACTCCAGTTTTCAAGTGGTTAAAAGAACTAACAAACATGTACACATTATAAGACAGGGGAAAAAACTAATTTCTGTTTCCAAAAAAGCCAATTCAAAATGCAAAGCAAAGTTAGTTTGACACTGTTGTCATTCTTCATTTCAGATTTTTTACCATTCATGAAAAGTCTTTCATGCAACCCAATTTACATGCTTTTCATACTTATAAGTGTGATACAGTTCAATGCATTCATTAATATGATCTCTTTCATGCCTAAATATCTGGAACAGCAATATGGAAAATCATCTTCGGATGCAATCTTTCTAATCGGTATGTTTGTTTTTCTCTGCATTAGTAGCACATTGTTTTTCCCCATGAAATGATAAACAGTGTGGTAACGGGTCTAGGAAAGACCTAATTGAAATCTTTTGGGATATATCTGTCTTTGTATATTTCCTCCTTCCTCTCTCAAAAAAAAAAAAAGTCAGAAACATCCTGACTTTCTTCTCTTTTCTGCTCTCTTCTCTAATCAAAATGCAAATTCGTATTTATGGAAATCTTGAGGAGTGCAGAAATTAGATACAACTTTCCAATAGGCAATGTAGTAATTTAAAAAGGGGGACAGAATTAGCACATCGGGATTCTGTGTTTTACTCTGAGACTTTTTTTTTTAATTTTTATTTTTACTCTGAGATTTTACCCTTTTGGCTCTAATCCATGAATTCTGGATTCCTGTTAGCTAGTTTCCTGGTTCCCCTTGTAATTTGAGGTGTCTCTGCAGCCACATACATTCTGCTTTCCCAAATTAACTCTAGTGGTTCTGCCCTACCTTGGATTTTTACCGATTTTCTTTCTTTCTTTTTTTTTTTGAGGCAGAATCTCACTATGTCACCCTCGGTAGAGTGCTGTGGTGTCACAGCCCACAGCAACTCTTGGGCTTAACAAGTCTTTTGCCTCAGCCTCCCAAGTAGCTGGGACTACAGCTGCCCACCCCACTCACTGCTCAGCTAATTTTTTGTTGCATTTGTCATCATTGTTCAGCTGGCCTGGGTCGGGTTCAAACCCGCCAGCCTTGGGGCTTATGGCCCGCACCGTAACCCCTGTGCTACGGGCGCCAAGTCCATTCCATTGCTTTAAAACGTCAATATCCCAGGCTACTTGAGTTCATATTACCTAGAGTGTTTGTGAAAGGTTCAACATAGGACCCCCTCATTTATGACACACTAAATCAGACTATAGTGTGGGGCTCTGGAATGGATTTTAAACAAGCTGTCCCTAGAATGTGATTCAGTGAGCCAGGTGCTGCCCTTGTATGAATGCAACATAGGGCTGTCTTTTCCTCTTTCTTTCTTTCTTTCTTTCTTTCTTTCTTTTTCAATTTTTGGCTGGGGCTGGGTTTGAACCCGCCACCTCTGGCATATGGGGCCGGCGCCCTACTCTTTTGAGCCACAGGCACCACCTCCTTTGTCTTTCTTTAATCTGGGGAGGGTTGAGAGAGGAAGAGTGCTGGGCAGTGAAATGTTTATACACTTGACAGCAGCAGGCTCCGCAAAGTGACTCTATAAAGTACCTTGAGATGAATCAAACTCGAAACCACATGGAGGGAGAATCAATAAATCCTACAGAATGGAGAATAAAAAATGAATATGTTATTGGCCAACTTTGTCATTCCTAGCTATAACCTAGAAAAAGAGATATTGGTTATGATCTCTACCTACAAGAATTTTATACCCTGCTACAATTAATTAAGTGAATGACAATAATAACAGTCTTCCAAAATATTCTCTACCAATATGGGGCATTTCAAAATGTCCCTGTATGTAATATGCAACTAGGTGGGGATCAAATTAAATTATCATTTTTCATGATGAATTGGATGTAAATAGTTTCTTATGTATGAGACATGTTAGATAAAAGTGATAACATACTTGTTTTTCTAATAAGCCACTTTGCATTTATAGGTATTTATAACTTGCCTCCAATATGCATTGGATATGTTGTTGGTGGTTTAATTATGAAGAAGTTCAAGATCACTGTCAAACAAGCTGCCCACATAGGATGTTGGTTATCCTTACTTGAGTATCTTCTCTATTTTTTAAGTTTTTTCATGACCTGTGATAATTCATCAGTTGCTGGCATAACTACCTCTTATGAAGGGTATGTTATTTTCTAATGAATGTCACACTCTTTCAATAAACAGTTAATAGTATATTTTCTACAATGGTTGGATCATTTGCTTATTAGAATTAATGGCAGTGATCTCTGGTCTTCCTGTATCTTTCCTCCATCTGTCAATCATGACCCAATCCATTCAAGCTCTAGGCTTAGGATAGAGGTTGGGAGAATATCACAGGGTGAGTTCATGATTTTATATGTATGTGTTTGTGTGGTTGTATCTGGGATATGCTTGTGGACATTGAAGTGCTTATCAAAGAAACTGCCTATAGTTTTAAGGTCAAGTGTTAAAGTTAGCTCTCTTTTAAGGTCATATATGTTACCCATATATTTTACAGTCCTATACAAAGATAAAATTAAGAGTTGATTATATAGTCTAAATAAGCTTTATGTATTTCCAATTTAGTATAACTGAATTCTAATACATATATAATAAATTAATTAATATATAAATTCATATATTTCTTTTGTATAGTTATGTCAAAGCATTGGATACTTTTAAATTTTATATTTTGAGAACTATCTGGATTTATTGAAAGGTTTTCCACAGTGAGATAAATTTTAAAAATTCACTTTTAGGGCATATTTAGACAAAAGAGTCATCAGTTAAAATGAAATGAAGAACATCCTAAAATGTTCTTTCAAAAGGCATCAAGGATTGTAAGAGTAGAACAATTTCAAATATCAAATCACAAATTAATTTTATATACATCATCTGATTTGAATCTTGCCAGTTCCATTGGAGATGGGCATTATTACAATCTCCAATTTATGGATGAAGAAATTGAGATTCAGAGAGATTCAGTGACAAAGGGAGTTCATGTCAGATCTCTTCCATAACATCGATATAGAAATATGGCATTTAAATTGTAAAGAATGTAAAGATTTTCTCTACTTCCAATCATGCTGAATCCCAAAGGAAATGTGTAGAAAGTCACACTAGGCCTAGTCATGGAGTTAAGACTTGAATTCAATTTTGAGACTTTACAAGTGCTGGGCACTTTTTGTACTAGTGGAAAAGTATTTGTCTAACTTAGTTACCTATGTTGCTGTAGCTAAATGTATAATCTACACGATAAATGGGACTTGCAGATTTTTATCTTCAAGTTAGCTCTCTTTGTTACTTTCCACCTAATAAGATTAAGTTACCCTCATTTTTGAGTTCTAATAGTATCGGGAAAAATCCCTCTGATGTGGTAGGCACTCCATTAAGGCTCATTTATTGCCTACACGTTTTTCAGAAACAAATCATTGAAAACATGGTTGTGTGGACACTGAACCATGTATCTTTCCTACCACAGCTAGAGTACCCAGATCATACATTGAGGGTTGGAAGATTTCTGTTTCTATTTTGGGAAGGAGAGGAAATGCAATTGGGATTTGAAATGAAAAGGATTTTTAAAAAAGGTTGATCAGTTTTTCAATATCCATGACATTATTTGAAATCATTTCAGAATTCCAAAAGATTTATATGTGGGAAGTGACATCCTTGCTGCCTGCAATATGGATTGCAAATGTCCATCTAAAACATGGGACCCTGTGTGTGGAGACAATGGCTTGTCCTATATGTCAGCTTGTCTTGCTGGTTGTGAAACATCTGTTGGAACAGGAATAAACATGGTAATACAGCCTATTGTCTTTTGACAGAACTTTTAAACTATGAACTGGACCTACAAATACTATAAATAAAATTGGTCTTTCATTAAAACCAAAGTAATTTGTTTGTGTGTGTGTGGAAAAAAATAACTTACTTTCAATGTGCTCTATTTCCTTTTAATTCCTAGATCGCATGTGAAACCTTTGCACTGATTTGTATCTCATAGTGCTTTAGATTATTATAAAATAATTTGGGTTCAAAATACTCCAGACCAAAATATTTTTGTCATTAAGATAAAGTTGACAGCTTTATTTCGATTGTTCAGCTAATTGCTGTATTTTTTCCTGTGTGTACATAGGTAGGCACGTTCTGTTTTTACATACTGACAGTTTTTTTGAGAAGTTGGAGTTAGAAATATTTTCTTGCCTCTAAAATGTCACAATACTTATAATGTTGCTTGGTGACCAAAGTAAACTATAAATTTTGATTCTTAAGACCTGAAGATGTAACATTTTTTAAAAACTTGAATAAACTCTGTTTTTGAAATAAACTATATTTTTTGAAACAAAGCTTCCTTTTGGATAAGTCTCTAAATATTTCAGCTGAGTACTGTGAAACGGTCTTAGCTGTCACACTTAGTGTTGTGGAAAAACAGTATTTGTTTTTGTGTGTGTGATTTTATTACTTTATTTGATGTGTCTGACAATCACCAGTTGGTCTCATCCAGGTTGACTATAGATTTTTGAAAGTGGTGACAGGTACATAGGTAACCACAGTATACAGCTTGTTTGGCGAATCTTCATCTTCATTGTATTTTCTGTACAACGTCGCAGGGATACAGTATGGGACATTCCTCATGCCTTTGGCCCAGACGGCTTTGTTGAGCCTAGTTTAAATGCACACATCTGGAATTCCCATCTCTTTCATGGCAAAATTTCAGGATCTCTTTGAGTGTCTTCGAGGGTCTACTTCTTGAAGCCCACTCCATGGATGCGCTTGTGAATGTTGAGTCACCACCGCGTTGATGGCAGAATCAGAATGGCCCTTTTTCTTGACCACCTTTGTTTGTAGGAGCCATTCTGCTGGGCCCAAGGTGGAAAAGAAGCAACAGTATCTTTTTTTTTCACAGAAGTATGACCTTATGATGGCGTAGTTAATGCAGATTTACTCTAAGTATTTACACAAAGTTACCCATTTTTTTGAAACTATACATCCATGTTCTGTTTAATGCTATAATCCTGAAAGACACCATAAAGGACATGGAGGTAAAGGGAGTAAGCAGTCTCTATGTTGATCCAATGGGCTATGTCAAAGATATTTGAGATTTGTGTTCAAGACTGTTTTTGCTGAAATAGAATACATTATTATTATTATTATTTTGCTTCTGGTTGTTTTTTTATTGAATGCAAGCTTATTCATAGCAAACAGAAATGCAACCATGATAGGATTATGTATTATGTTTTTGACAGGTGTTCCAAAACTGTAGCTGCATCCATACATCAGGAAATTCATCTGCGGTTCTTGGTCTGTGTGACAAAGGACATGACTGTTCCATGATGCTCCAGTACTTTCTGATTTTGTCAGCAATTAGCAGTTTCATTTATTCTTTAGCTGCCATACCTGGATATATGGTTCTCCTGAGGTACAAAACTTATTTTCTTATTTAAATTTCTTCTAGTCATGTATCAGGGTAATCTTTTTCTAAGGAAGCCACTTGGAGCCCCTGGTATCATGGACTCAGTGCTCTAACATGCCATTTATTCAGGGGTGTGCATTAATCATTGTTGAATTTTACACAGTTAGCAATATAAATGTTCATCCATTGGCTTTTCCCTTTCTATCCTTTTCTTTTTTCCTTCCTTGTTTTTTAGAGACAAATGAGTATACCTCTCACAACACAATAAGAGATGCATTTGTATCTTAGGGGAAGCCATATGAAACGGTCATTTTGATAGGTAAGGCGTGAGTGTCTAGCAGCCATCCCTAGAGTTCAACCTATAGGACAGCAGAGTTGAAGCCATGAAAGCCCCTATTTCACCAGTCACTTGATTTTTCATGCGTAGGTAAATTCTTCAGCCCTTTCATTTTTTTTTTTTTTTTTTTTTTTCCTGCATGAGAGTTCCTATCTCTTTATATGTCACTAACACTTGGAATTATCTAACTTTCTAGTGTTGACTATTCCAATGGGTATAAATGATAAACAGCGGCTCAGTGTTATGTTAATATCTAATTTCCTGAGATAATGAGCTTAAGCATTTCTTCTGCCATCTGTTCTCAGTTCTTGGTGTGCTCTTGTCTGAAGAATGACCAGACACACTCCACACAAGGCAAGCACAAGGTGAAAGGTCAAATACTTACTGGGCAAAGATACATTCACGGCAGCCAGCCACTGGACCCCCTGTCATAAAAGGAGGGCCCCAATTTTGGTCTGGGGTTCTATTTTATGACTAGGCTGGGCCCTTCTCATGGTTCAAATGTCACCATCAAACTACTTTGATAGACTATTGAAAGTTATATAACCCAAGTCTTAATCTTGCTCACAGATCTCCCATGAGCCTCTCTGAAAGCCCTACTGTCCAGGTGGGAGACTGCAATGCAGATTTAAGCTGACATCATAATTAGCCTTAGGTTTCTCTAGGCCCACCTTCCAGACCTTGTCCACCTGAGCTGCCAGTTAGGGTGGCACCTTTCCTCTGCTTTCTTTCACAGATGGTGCACTAAGTTCTGATTGACCGATTGACAGGGTGTTCCTTCCTCCGCCAGGTGTGGCAATTGCTCAGGGCACTGGCCTTTGTCCCCAGGAGAGCCAGAGGTCCCTTCCTATCTACCTAACAAAACTATTTTTTAGCTATTGAGGCTTCTGCTTCAAAATTTTTATTTTTGTTTTTTGTCCATTTCCTCATTATGTATCCTATCTTGTTCTTGGTGATTTTGATGATCATTGTGTAAATTATAGATATAAATGTGATATTGTTTACATGATACAATTATCTTAGCCTAGTCTATCACCTTTCTTTTAACTTTTACACAATGTCATTTATGAAATGAAATCCTAGATTTTTCATAATGAAATCTAATTTTTTATTTGTCTTAGGGTTTGTATATTTACAACAAGGGTCAAATTTTAAACAATTTTCCATTTTACTAATTTAGAAAAACATTTGCTTAAGTTTTGTCCTACTAGCTTTACAGCTTTATCTTTTACATAAAGTTCTTTAAACCACGTCAAATCATGTTTATATGTAGATATTGTAGGGAGATAGATATCAGGGTTTTTTTTTTCCATATAATATACTTGTTTTCTCAGTATTTTAACCTAAATAAAAGTTCTTTCTTCCTCGATTTGTGGTTTCATCTTTATCATGTCTCAAGTTTTTGTATGACAGGTCTACTTTTTACCCTTTTTGTTTCATAACTTTGTCTATTTTCATACTAGTGTCACGTTGATTTTATTACTTTACCATTGTGGGTGTTAATATCTCTTAACTCTTCCTCACCTACCTGTCACCTTTGTTTTTCCTTTATTCTTTTCTTCCCAAATTGACTTAGCTATCTACGGATCTTTATACTCCCAAGTGAGTTTCAAGTGGGTTTGTATGGATTCCACAGATCAACTGGAGAATTTCTGATATCAAACACTGGTGAATGTGGAATATTTTTCCATTAATTTAATTTAATATTTAATTTTTCTAAGTATTAAATATTTTATTTAAACTTTCCTTTATATCCTTGAATAGAGTTTTACAGTTTTCTCCATAAAGATGACATGTCATTAAGTTGCTTCCTAAATACTATATACAAATTATATAAACATATATACATTTATATTCACTCTGAGAAAAATGCAGTTTCTCTACTGACACAGAATCCTGTGTACTAGATGTGTCGGTGTTTCCCACACTGACCTATTTTCCAACAACACCTGGGTGTTCTACAGTTTGAGTCAATTGTTATGCTATCTACATGAAATTATTATATTAACAGCATCAAATCCCACATTAAAGGACTCAGTCCTACAAGCCTACCCTCAGTTTTGATGCCAACCAACTATAAATTGGGGATTCTCATGACCCCTCCTCATGTCTGATAATTTGCTGGAATGCTTCACAGAATTTAGTGACGAAACATTTTACTTACATTTTTTGGTTTGTTATGAAAGTTATTATAAAGCATACAAATGGAAGCCAGGGTCAGGTTTGAAAGGGTCTCCGAGCACAAAAGTTTCTATCCTGGAGGAGTTGGGGTGTGCCACTGTTCTGGCCTGTGGATATATTTACCAACCCAGAAGCTCATCAAATCATCTTTTTAAGAGTTTTTAGAGAGCTTAGCCTCTACCCTTTATTCACTTGGTTTTTCTGGATAACCATTCCCATTCTCAAGCTATCTAGGGGTCCCACACTAACTGATCTCATCAGCATAAACTCAGAGGTGATCAAAACTGGCCCCTTAAGAATTACAAAAATCCATTCTAATTACTTGTGAAATTCCAAAGGAAGTTTAGGAGTGTCAAGTAGCTCTGTGCCAGGAAATAGGGACAAAGATCAAAAATATTTCTTATTAAACACCCCCACCCAACCATACTCTTTTACATAAAAAATGAAACCATTCACAATAAAAAATATTTGCATATCCACACATATATATGGATATAATACATATGTATATGTAGATACAGTATTTGTGTTTGTAAATTGATGTGTACTAGTATTGATTATAAATATATTTACATTTATATTTGTGTTATTACAAATGCATTTGTGACTGGAGACATGATTGTAAATGGTATCATTGTGGAGGCATATGTATCAATAAATGTATATGTGTATCATCTTTTCACATACAGCAATATAAATTTTATATTTATATTATGATAATATATAATTTATTCATATAAAATTAAACTAAAGGTAAAAATTAAAATATAATTATGTATAAATGTAAATCTTTGTAATTGTGTATGTATATGTATACATATATATTTGTATGTGCATAGTCATGGTACCATTTTCTCTTATTTTTCTAGTTGGCTATTAGGGGAATGCTGTTTCTTAAAATTTACTTTTTATCCAGCATCCTTTCTTATTTTTTCTAACAAATTGTTGATTTTGTTAGATTTTATTTTATTTTTTTATTTTGCAGTTTTTGGCTGGGGCTGGCACCCAACTCTTTTGAGCCACAGGCGCTGCCCGATTTTCTTAGATTTTCTATGTATGTTGTCCATGTGCAAAATACAAAGCATTTTATCTCTTTGCTTTCAAATCTGACACATCTTAGACTTCTGAAACTTTCTTGTAGCATCAATTAAGACCTCCAACTGTGTTAAATTATGGTGGTGATAGTGAGTATGCATGTTCTTTTCTAATCCTACTGGGAAACATATAAAATTTCTCCATTAAGTATGGTGCTTATTGTAGATTTTTAGTATATGGTGTTCATCTAGTTTCTGAGTTTTTAGTAATAAAGTTGTTATTAAATTTTATTAGATATATTTTTATACATCTGAAAACAATTGTGTGTAATTTTTATAGTCAGGAAATTTTAGCATATTAAAGTAAAGTAACAGTTTTTAATGTTAACCTTTATTTTCATGTCTGAAGAACCTCACAATCACAATACTTTAAGGCATGATTTGATTCATTTAACAATATTTTATTTAAAATCATAACATTTGTGGTGATAAGTAAAATAGATCTATTATTTTCTATACTTTTTTTCTGTTTTGGCTTCTCATTAGTACCACAGAATGGATCGGTAAATTTTCTATTTTTTAGTTTCTAAAGCTATTTGCATAAAACATCCATTTGTAATTTCACCTGTAAAAGCATTTGTACTTTGGACTTATTTTGAAGTAGCATTTGTTCATTATTTCCATTTATGTGGTAAATGTTATCTACTCACATTTTGGATTTTTACTTATACCTGTTGTATACTTGCTAGTGTAAATAGCTTGTGTTAAGTGTTTATAATACTCCTTTATCTAACGTATTTTAACCTTTTGTTTCTGTATTTTGTTTATTTACATCTTTTTTTTTCTTGATCAACTTAATTAGAGGGTTGTCTATATTATTTTTCCTTTTTAAGGACCAAGTTTTTGGTAGTGTTAATTTTCATGTCATGAATTTCTGTTTTGTATCGTATCTTTTTTTGTTCCTTTTGGGCTTGATTTGGTTGTTCTTTAGTCAACTATATGAGATGAACATTTAAATCATTTGTTTTGATTATTGTATTTCTATTATTACAAGCACTTACTGTTATTCTTTATCTTGTAGTATTTTCTTTTAGGGAATTCCATTTTGTTTCTTACTGGAGTTGCAATTCTAACTTTCTTGTGGTTCATAATCTAGTTGGATATTCTTGTGTTGAGTCCTTGATCTTGAGGTTTGAAGAATGAAATCGCTTACCACATGAGTAAGCAAAAAGCCAATTTACTAAAGATAAAAGAGACAGATAAGTGAAAAAGGGGAACAGAACCTCCAGCAATGGAGGAGGGACCCCAAGTGGGGAGGAAGCCCACGTGGCCCTTTTGACTAGGGGTTTATATACTACTTTTCCTATCCACACGGGCTTTTGGGAATATATATCTGGAACATGTCAAAATCGGCCAGGAGTCTGCAGGCAAAAATAATCCTAAAATTATTAAAGGAATTCAGTCCTTGCACTTTCTGTCCCAGGTGAGACAGTAGGGTATATGCTCTGTACTCCAAGAGGAACCTCCCAGATGAGGTTTTTGTTTTTTGTGACTTTGCTTGAATCCAGAGAATGCAGCCTGGAAAGGGCCTGTTTGCTTCTGGAGATGGGGGTCTGTGATGAGACTGATTTCTGAGCTCACCCAAGCCAAGTAAATGGGGTCCCCCTCCACCCCTGATCGGGGAACCCTTTATCAATTAATATGCACATCATATTTTTGCCTTCCTTTTATCTTTAGTCTTTCACCTTCTTTCATAGTCAACTTGCTAGATCAGATTTTCTAACCTGAGATTGATGTGCTTAACCTGTCTGTATTTACTGTACTTATTGTAATTATTGTGGTAGGACTTTTTATACACTTTTTAAAATTTTCCACTGTATGAATTGGATTTTCTTTTGCTCCTTTGAAAACTTTATTTTTTCAAGTGGATAACCTAATTATTGGGGTTTTTAACTATATTCATGTTTTGCTTATCAATTTAAAACCTTTTCAGGATTAATATCTACTCCCTATATAAGACAAATAGTTAATTGTGCTTTCAATTTTCTTCACATCTCTATTCTTTTCCCTGTTTCTTGCCAAGATCATATCGTAGAGTGTAACACCTGGATTTTGGTAGACATACTGAAGACTTTTCTCTATTATTGTGGAATTTACTTGGATATCCTACCACAGTGGTTAAGGGATGCAATATCCATGCTTGTTTGCTATTTTTAAAATATGCTGAATTTATCTCAGCTTTTTCTTAATAACTTACATTCTAAGTTTTCTTTTTCATTCCTGAGTTCTGGAAATTGATGTTCTTATCAGTGCCAGGTAATGATAAATGTTGGAGAACAATTTAAACTGCTTATAATCCATGAGCTATTAGGATCTCATGCTTCTGTGAGACTGTAAAGTTCTATGTTAAAGATAGAAGAGAAACAAAAAATTAAACGCCCTATTTTCTGTAGTGAAAGGAAATCAGATTGATTATAGTAGCTTTATGTGCTATCGAATATATACATCTTTTATGTACTTGTAGTCATACAAAATTCAAAATTCAAGAAAAAAGATATTAGTGACCAACATAGTTGTGCTTTTATATTTCCTTTTTAGTAAAATTATTGATGTTGGCTAAATAACCTTGCCATGAGATAGATAGTGTGTGTATCAACTCTAACTTTATAGGGTTGTACAATTATTCTATCCAATAAAATTCTGTTCCAAGAAAATACCAATAAAATGTAGTATTCCCTGAATACGTGCTGAATCCTTTTCCTTTTGTGAAGAAAATCACTTTTATTTTTCCAGCTTTGAGCTAATCAGGGAAGGGAAGAGAGCTCAGAAGCGATCTTAAGGTGAAGTTTTTGAGCAGGTCGCTATGCTGATGCTGAGAAGTGGGTAGGACACAAAAAAACACCATTGAGCTTTTATTTTCTTTCATAGGAATTTTAGGCAACTGTGAAAAGATGGAGGAGTTTTTGATGAGAATGGAAGAAGCTCTGTGCAACTCTTGAAGTTAAACCAAACCACTTAAAGTAGATTAGCTTAGGACTTTTTCATGACTTTCTTTTTAAAATTCACTCATGTAAATTCTTAGCTTTTCTAAATTTTGTTAATAGAAATAATCTGAATAAAGCTGGGGCTGTGTTGTTCTTGTTTTTTAGACTTAAAGTTTAACCATGAGGATCAAAAACTGCTAACTGCTGTCAATAGGAGGAGACTGGGACAGAATTGGGATGATTTGAAATATTTCCTTCTTTCCTAACTTTCTGGATAGAAATGAATGAACAAAAAGTAATGGGTAAAATGCCAGTCACCAGAAATGGCCTTACACCCTGAGTAGGCTGTAAGCTGGATAAT
The DNA here is from genome assembly GCA_963574355.1 of Loris lydekkerianus. NCBI lineage: Eukaryota > Metazoa > Chordata > Mammalia > Primates > Lorisidae > Loris > Loris lydekkerianus. The sequence continues at coordinate 4,274 of CAUYPK010161161.1, read as the reverse complement.
CTGGCCCTGAATAACTAAGAACTAAGCATGCAAGTAAATTTTTGAGTGCTTAGTATGTTACTAGCATGCAAACGGTCCTTTCTATAAACTATGGTAGTTTAAAATCTTTATTTTTCTGTTGTTAGGTGTATCAAGTCTGAAGAGAAATCTCTTGGTGTGGGAGTACATGCATTTTGCACACGAGTATTTGGTAAAAATAGCTATTTTTCTCACCTTACATTAATTGCTAAGTAAATTAAATAGTTCTCCCAAAATAACAGTCTAGCAAATATCTCTTGTTTGTAAACATTGCTTTGTAATTAAGGCAAGAAGTATATGAAAAGATGGGTAATTTATCTTATTTGAATAGGTTCTATCTGACTTTAATTACACTTTTTGTCTATTAGACGAATTGAAAAAGAAAAAAAAAAAAAAAAACGAACAGGAAATGCTTTGTTAAAATGTAATGTGATTGGCCAGAAACGTTTCAGGAAACATATAAACTTCAGAATCTTTAGTTCTATATAGTTGCCTGTTATCCTTCAGATTCCTTATCCTTTATAATGTAAGACTTTTACTGTAAATGTAACATTTTTTCTAAAAATAAAATTCAGAGCATCAGATTTATATTTTCTCAAACTTTGTTGTACAAGTAGAGAAAATGGAAAGTTTCCAAATAAAACAATGTCATATTAATGCTGACATTGTTAATAGATTTTTTTTTTTCTCTCTTACTTTTAGCTGGCATCCCTGCACCTATATATTTTGGAGCTTTAGTGGACTCCACATGTTTACATTGGGGAACTTCAAAATGTGCTAAGCCAGGAGCATGCAGGATATACGATTCCACCAACTTCAGGTAAAGATAGTAATTTTTTTTTTTTTTTTGAGCCATTGTTCTATAAGCATAGACTGTGTATAAAATGGCACCATTCATATCTAACATTTTCTCTGTCAAGTGACAAGAATACTTATTGTTAAAAATAATAACAAAAGATTAGAAAAAGGTAAAAATAAATTTGGATTTTCTCAGTGGAAAATAAACATTTAACAAACACTGGAGTTGATAAGAGAAATCAGCAAAGTGGCTGATATAAGACCAACATGCAATACAGATAGCAGCTATTAGCTTATGGGAATATAATATAACAAAAGTATATAAAATTAGTTTGTACTAGCCATACTGTCTATGCAAGATTTAATGTATTTTAATATATTTTTAAACAGATACATCTACCTTGGATTGCCAGCAGCACTGAGAGGCTTAAGCTTTATTCCAGCCTTTTTAATCCTAATTCTTTTGAGGAAGTGTCAACTACCTGGTGAAAATGCCTCTTTGGAAACTGAACTTGCAGAAACAAAGGTCACAGGGAAGGAAAACAAGTGCAAAGATATGCACCAAAACTCCAAGTTTTCAAATGATAATGAATTTAAAACTAAATTATAATGTCCTATTCTTAACCTTCTCAGAACTAGAGAATTTATATCCAAATTGATTGTTTTGAAAAATCAATATTTTTCCACTCCAGATAAAAATATTCACTACTGGTATCTCCGAGGTTTCAAAACATTCGAGATTCTCCTGAGAGACGTTTCTAACAAACCACTAAACCAGATTTTAGATCCAGCTTTATATTTGTGTTAAAATAGCAATTTCTCTTTGAGCTCACAAAAAGTAAGGGCCCATATCTCCTTTTCTAAATGGTCCTACAAATTATCTATCATGAAAATTGATTTAATTCCATTGAGTTTGTGCTTTGTTATTAGGATTATGAAGAAACTGAAATTCTCATCCTGTTTATGTGAACATTTACATTTTTTTTTTAATTTATCACTTCCATGTGAAAAATGCCTATATTTCATTCTATTTAGGAATTTTCCTTTAGCTCACTCTTCCCATTCCAGACACAATTCTTTTTATAATAGATTACTCATTTATATGCTGTTCCTTGCTTTTGATTCTTTCTTTCTTTTATTACTCATGTAATATATTTGTTTATTTTGTTCAGAGTACTGACAAACTTTAATCAGCCTATTAAAAATCATGCAGCAAACATTGTTGGAGTTTTTTTTTTTTTTCAGCAGTTCAAATCTGGTGACTAAACTCTTTCTGAAAAACAAGAATCTGAGTCAAAATATGAAAGAACAATGTTAGAAAAACTTTAGTACTTAATGGCTGTTTGTAGTGTCAGATTTTGCCCCCTACCCTCACAAAAAAACCCATTCTCAGATTCAGGAGGACAATAGTTATGCCACCTACTGTGTCCTAAGTTAGAACACAAACAATACTTTTCCAAAAATCTTAGAAAATGAAATTTATTAAAAAAGGAGCTTCTGTTTTGAAACTGAAGTTAATAAAGTTCAAGGTACATGGTAAAAAGTAAGCCTAATCTACTCACATTATTATTTTGTAATTATGAATAAAATCAATGAGTAAAAGGATTTTCGAGTACAGAGGCCTTACAATATAGGGCCTTTGGTACAGGAGAGGAAATGAAGACACATTTCTGCTTTGTCTTCTACTTGTTCTCCCTTCTGTTGAAATGATCGTCAATGCTGGGCGGTGCCTGTGGCTCAGTGAGTAGGGCATCGGCCCCATATACCAGAGCTGGTGGGTTCAAACCCGACCCCGGCCAAAAACTGCAAAAAAAAAAAAGAAAAAAAGATAGTCAATGCATACAAATAACATAAATCCCTAATGGTGAAGCACAGGCAGGAAGGGCAGGGGAATGCTGTGGTTATTTTTTGCACAACATGAAGAGGACAAGAGTGTCTGCAGGACTAGAGCAGAGTGGAGGAAGCCGTAATCCAGAATGTGCTCAGAAGCCACCTGTAATGTAGAAGGGGAAATCAGTGTTGCCAGTTCAGAGAGTGTGAGTTGGTAGCTGGATAGAAACAAGGCAGTTAATTGAAGAATTCTTTACAGATTATTTTACAAGCCAATATGATTTCCTGAATGATTGTATGTGTAACAGAAAAAGAAAGCAACTGAGATGAGAAAGACTGGGTAGAACGGGTTTGGGGGGAGAGATTAAGAGTAAAGTTTTAAGCTCCTGAAGTTTGGGACTTCATCTCTGGGTGTGTTAAATGTAACCAAGATTTAAGACAAAGGGTAGCCTTGAAGCTTGAGGGAAGAGCTAACATCACTGGAAAAGCGGACTTTCCCTTTGGGTAGGTATGCCAGCAGCAGTGGGATATAGTGTCGTGTCATGTCATAGCAGCTACTGCATAGAAGGTCTCAGGGAAGCAGATTTTGCTGAGTGTGCAATGGTGAGGCATACGCTCATTTATGAATCAGAGCCTGAGGGAAAAAGCAGAGACTGTGTGGAAATTAGACATAGAAATTAAAAGGAGAATGAGAGATAACTCGGAATTCTAGGGCATTTTAGGTTACTGACAAATAGGAGCAAAGGACATAATGAGATTAGTTCTGATGGATACAAGGCAGATAGGATCAGTAAAACTGTGGGTGTCAAAATTAGGAGAGGTCCTCAAGGACTGGGCTCCCTGGGGACTCCTTGTCAGGGGGGTGAATTGGATAAGATGAAACTTGCTTGAGCACATGTGGCCACTTCTAGACCCCTGTTGATAGGGTTGAGAGGATTAGAGAAAGCTGAGTCTTATTCTGAGGACAATTCACCAGTTGAATTGCCTCAATTGAAAATCATAGGCGCTGTTTGAAATGTCCCTCCTTAGGGGAGATGGCATTTTACTCTGCATCGGCTTCTCTCTGGACTCTTCTTAGTAGGAGAAAGCAGGTCAGAGAGAGCGGGTGTTGGACTGCACTGGGGCTCCTCATGACTTCTATGGTTGGTGTCCATGAGGCCTGAGGAGACCAGCTCTTATTCTGAGCCCTTGCTCTACCCTTCTCAGGGCACTTCCTATGTTGTCTTTCATCCCTATGCTTGTTGCCTCTTGATTGCAAGATGGCCACTGCTCCCTGAAGCCTAACCTTCACAGTTCAGAAAGGAATAAGAAAAAAGTCTTTTCAGAAAGCTTTATTAGTATTTTTTTTTGAAGATGAAAACTCCCTTTATTTTTTTCCATTTTTTTATTGTCTTTTGCATATAGATCATAAATACATTTATGCCAATTTCAGTGTGTTGATTATTTGTTCAAATTGGAGTGTGTACATCATACTAGTCAATATAGCCTTCACCTCATTTACCCAATTATAACATTAGGACATTTGTGCTCTACACATGATAGATCCAACTTGTACTTGCAATGTGCTCCATTGTTGTGGTCCCCCTACTATCTCCTGCTATCTCTCCCAGCCCCTCCCCAACTTTCTC